>PVIR01021204.1:0-29699 GCA_004026965.1 Petromus typicus
CCTCCAACTCACATCACAATCCTCCTGCCTCTGCCTCCCGAGTGCTGGGATTACAGGCGTGAGCCACCACGCCCGGCACTGTGGTATGTGGTACTGGTTGCTGCTGGGTGTGGGTCTCCACACCCAGTATTGTTATGTGGTTACCGGGGAATCAAACCCAGGCCCTTACGCTTGCAAGACAGGCACCGGAACCACTGAGCTAACTCCCCGGCCCAGGGACGCCTTCTTTTCATCAGCGTCTGGCACCATCCCTGCTTGTCTGAGGTTTGGAGACCAACCAGTCCTTCAGCATCAGCTCAGTAGTTACAGTAGCTCTTTTGAGGGCCCCCTCCTTGTACCCTGCCTAGAAAACAACGGGGTGTGAGCCAGCAGAAGGCCCAGGGCGAGTGTGGAGCATCTGCCACTGACTGCCACCCTCGAGGCTGTGGAGGCTTTGGCTCCGTGATGCTTCCAGACTGACAGATGAGCGCCCTGAATCACCCGAGAGACTGTGGGGCGCAGCAGGGTATCTCTGTCTCAGGTTCCTGACTGTCGGTGGTGGCGCCAACCGAGGCTCACTGAATTGTGTTTCTCTTTCCATGTCAGTGTTTGATGTGAAATGCAGATTCCAGGCTGTCCTCAAGTGTGTGTCTCCTGCTCTGAGTGCAGGGAACTGCCACCCTTCTGTCGCAGCATCTGCCATTTATGTGCCTGGGTGACTGTGCTCGGCTGATATTGCTCTTTCCTTCCCAGAGGTCACCATGAAGTCGCTTTTTCATGCCCCTGCTTTTTGGTGGTTCCAGGGCCCTCACACTGAGCTACATCTTCGCGTCCCATTTTATTTTTATTTTGACATAGCGTCTTGGTATCTCTAAATTGCCTAGGTTGATTTTGAACTTGCAGTCTTCCTGCCTCAGCCTTCTAGCGTGCATGGGGTACCACCATAAATGACTTCTTGAAGCTACTTTTTGTGTTTTTCCTCAAATGGGGGCTCAGAGCAGAAAGTTCTCTGTGGCCACCTGCCCTGATGCTGTCCCCGGAGAGCATTTGGTAAGGTGACATCGTCTCTCTTAGCTGCCCAACACCGTCGCCGTGTGTGGAGACTGAACTGGAAATGCAGCCTTTGCAACTTCATTCTACAGTCCTAGGTTGTCTTGATGTGCATGAGTTTAGGTACTACCTGATTGGCAGCGCTGGCGTGGTCCAGGGCGTGTCATGTCAGCGCTGGCTGAGTTAAAGGAAATGAAGCCATGCAGGTTTTAGAACAGATGTCCAGTCTGTACAATTATGGGGCAGGCTCACATGCTGGAGGAGGGAAGAGAGAGCCTGACACTCTCAAGGACACAGTGACCCAAGTTCTGGTGTCAGTGCTGGATTCCAGGATGACTCAGATCCTCTCACTGTGCCAAGGGCCCTGATGGCTGCTGGGCTGTGTCACTACCTGTGGGAACAGGTGACGTCCCATCAGAGTTCGCACCGAAATACTTCATGTGGAGCGCTAGGTCTTTGGGGTTAAGTCAGCGCTGTCTTAATTGGTCAGTGCTTTCCAAAGGCGTTTACTCGTTATAAGTAATTGTTGCCAAGGCTGTTGTCTGCCTAAGGCTTCAGATTTTCTGGAGCTCTGAACATCTTGGTTTTGGAAAATCTCTGTCATGACCTTCCTCCCTCTACTGCTGCATGTTTTTGGCAGTGCTATAAGATTAACAGGTCTGGAAACCCAGATCTCCCTTGGTCCCGAAAGGTAGAAATTCTTGATTCTTTTTGGCATAAATGCCTAAAATGGGAATAATCCAGGATCATGGAAGACTGGAGGAAGGGACAGCCCAGGACACTCAGAGAAGGGGATTTGGGGCCTCAGGGAGTAGCGTAGTGGCAGACCACACACGCAGTATGCCTGATGCCCTGGAATCAATCTCCAGCCCCAGAGAAAAAGGACACAGGACATCAGGTATCGCAGAGCAGAGAGGCTATTGCACCAGATGTAGGGGCAACCAGACTGGCTCTAGAATGCATGGTGGGGTCACCCAGACAGGTGGAGACAGATTCAGGGTAAAGGCTGAGGGTTGTATGTACACACACACACACACACACCCCTACCCCTTCCTCTCTCTTTCCCTCTCCCCCACCGCCTTGCCTCCTTTTCTCATTCTCTCCCCACCTCCCCTCCAAGAAGGCAGTAGAGTCAGCTGGCCTGTGTGTCCCTGCCCTGTGGGATGGCCGGGTACCCAGGAGTGAGCATGTGGAAAACCCAGAGTGTGCGTGAGGTAGGATAGCACAGTCACCTTCTACCCACCCCTTTATCCCTTTACCAGAGACACTGCTGCCGTGCATAGAGCCTGTCTTCCTGGTCAGGGGTTCCTGCCTGTCCCCGCCTTCCATAGAAAAACTTACACTTGTCCACCTCTTGGTAAGGAAGACCAGCTTTACCTGCAGACGCTGTTGCTGGACTGCTCGCTCACTGACTCCTGGCCAGTCCTCTGTGCTCCCCAGAAAGAGATCTGCATTATTCTTTCAGAATCCCATAGAAACCTGTTTGGAGTCTCTGTTTATCTTTCCTCCTCTGTCTCTGCCTCTCGCTCCTGCTCTCACTTGAGCTTTCCAGGTTCTGTGAAAACACCCCTTTCACACTGCCTGCTCCTGCCGGTGTGTGGACTGGAGAGAAGGAAGGGGGCAGACGGGCCTTCAGCAGTTTGCTGTGCGACTTGACCAGCAGGAACATAGACACCGTCACATTGTCAAAGTGACAGCTGTTCTAAGCTTCAATCTTTGGGCAGATTTTTACATGTACAGAGCCTGTAAGAAATACGATTTATGATGTCTGTGTTTTAGGAAATTGCTTTTAAATTGAATTTAGATTATTTATAGCAGACATTATTTTTCTTTTTTTTGAGACAAGGTCTCGCTTTGTGGTTCAGGCTGGCCCTGAGCTCAGCCTGAAACTCACATCACAGCAATTCTCCTGCCTCTGCCTCCCGAGTGCTGGGATTACAGGCATGAGCCACCATGCCAGGCACTGTGGTATGTGGTACTGGTTGCTGCTGGGGTGACTCTCCATGCCCAGTATTGTTATGTGGTTACTGGGGATGGAACCCGGGTCCTTGCGCTTGCAAGACAGTTGCTGGAACCACTGAGATATATCCCCGGCCCTAGCAGACATTATTTTTCAAAGGATGCAAAGAAACATACTTGAACCACATATTTGACTAGGAAAAAAGATCCACTCAGTAGTAGGACAGATGTGAGTGCCATGAAGTCAACCTGCAGGGCCCTAAGTTGACTTACTGTTCTAGAACAGCCCCCATTTGCCGTGAACCCAGAGTTAGACAGAAACAGTCGTTGTAAACTGTTCCTTTATGTTCCTTCCCCATGGAGAAAACATGACACTTCTTCAGGAAAACAATGTTTTCCAGCACTTCTCTCCTGCACAGCACTCGCTGAGGGTAATTAGGTGTTTTCTGGAGAGAGCACTGTAGGATAGGAGCTCAGACGCCGCCAGACTGCCGCTGGCAGTGTGGCTTCCCGCAAGCTGTTGAACTTTCTAACATGTTTGTTCCCTCTTCTGTAACAGAGAAATAGGACTGCACTCTATTCAGAGCACACTGAGTTCAGGGCCAGCCTGGGTCATCTAGTGAGTTCAAGGTGAATCTGAACTGTCCAGTAAGACTCTGCCCCTCAAAAAGAATAGTGCTGTTCCTGTAGAAGCTGGTTGTATATGGAATTAATTTATACATATGGAGAGCTATGCAGCCTCGTGTGGGAAGCACTTTACAAATGTCCTGGTTCACTAGTAAGTATTTAGGGACATTCTCTTTTGATTGTGAGTGTGACTTCTGGATAATTCAGCTGCCTGAATTAGATTCCTGATTTACTTAGTGATTTGGGGAAAATAATGGGACCATTGTGACTAATTTCACTTCAATAAGGTAGACATAATAATGACATTTCATTCAAAGTGTTCTTGTCAAAATTCACCCATGACAGTCTACGCAACACTCAGCAAGGGACAAGTGGTCAATAGGATAGGTGACCAGAGTTGTGTTGTTATTAATTATTACTGTATCATTGATAACATGATAAACATTTGGTCTCCATGCACTGATTGTTTAGTAATAAAAATCTTAGTTATTTTGCAGTGACTACAGAAACATAAAGCCATCGATGACAAACAGAAAATAATTTTGACCACATGTAAAGTAGTGGCTGCTATATTTTGTGTTTGTGAGGAGTCCCTGGGTAGTGAGGTTCATGGTTAATATTTAATCTATACCCAGAGACTGATGGCGTGTTCGGCAGCAGAACCCATGATGTGGTCTGCGTGTTCTGGTTCCCCAGATTCATTTTGTTTTGTTTTTTAAACCTCTTATAGGTGTTTTTTTTCCTCTCGTAGTTCTAACCCCTTGTAGGTAGGAAATCGGATACTGGGACTGGGATGTCCCAGCTCAGTGGTGCCGCCGCCTGCCTGGAAATAGGATACATGATGCTTGGCTGCAGCCTGTCCTGTTTTTATTCAGGCCTAGCATGGCCCTCCTGGGAGAGTTAATGGAGAACATTAAGGAGTGTGTTAGGAGCAGCTGGCTTGTTAAGTGCAGAAGGCCTTTGGGCAGTGCTGGCTTCCCAGACGCAAGGTCACAGGGCAGAGCCGCCCAGGGAGGCCTGCTGTAGACCCAGGGCCAGAGGCTTGTTTCCTGGTGCGATCACAGTTGTTTTCTGTAAGAGCAGTCCTTATTTTCACTTTATCCTTTAGGTTGTTGGAGATTTAATCAAGTAACTGCTCACTCAGGCTTTAGAAAGATTAGGAATTTGTAGTTTTCAGCAGCTGTGTAGTTCAGGTTAGTACATTTTTTTGAAAGACAGAAGGAAATGCTCCACACGGCAGGGAGGAGAGCTGGGTCTAGGAGGCCTAGCCTGTTCCTGGAAGGCGGGGACCCGTGCTGCTTGGTTGAGGGAGGCGCAGCTCCGAGACCCTGGATATGGCAGCTTCCGAGGACGTCGGTGCAGGAGTGGGGTGTGCCTGGCATATGCAGAGTTCAAAAACTGAAGTTCCTACTTAGATTTTACGTTTTAGATAAAACAGCTGAGAATTTGTAACATTTTGGGCACATCTTCCCTTCGGTTCTTTTCCTTTGTAGTTGTGAGGGTTGTGTGTCTGTCAGCTCTCTGGTTGAGGGTCTGTTATCACTGGCTATGTAGCCACAATTAGATGACATTTCTGAGAACCCTGCTATTTACTGCTAGCATTGGCCCTTGCGTGTGTGTATGTGTATGTGTTTAATTTTCTACTCACTTGAGTAAGAGGTGGGAAAAGCCAATATGGCACAAAATAAAGTGCGCAGATGAGCGCCCAAAACTGAGCCACAGACATTCCCCTCTTCACTGGCAGGAAGCGCCATCAGCTGGTGCATCCAGACAGCTTGTGTCCTCAGTTGGGTGTAGGGACAGTTGGGATTCCAGGCGAGTAGTGTCTGACAGGCGGAGCTGCTTCTGGGGCCGCTGACCTACCGCTCTCCACAGTGTCTAGAAGCAAAGAGGGGAATAATGGCCCGTGGTCCTGAGCCAGCCTGTGACACGTGGAACCTCCTGAGGCATGAGTGACAGACCTGCTGTAACATTTTATAAACAGCTCTGCTGTTGGCATGATTGTGTTCCTGGCAGGTTGACAGTTGAGTTTTTCTACATCAAGTCTTTGCCCAGACAATTTTAATATATAAGAGATTCCTGCAAACAATCCATTTTGTGGTACAAAGAACTATTTCTCACTGATGTTTCAATAAGTTCTCAACAGTTGAGTGTCAGTCAGATCTTTCTTAAAATGAGCATCTGCCACCACAGGCCCTGTGTGCTCTGCAGACAAGACAAAGGCAGAATTCCTCAGCACTGTTAGAAGTGATATGTACTTTGTGGGGAACCTACTTTTACAAATGCCATCTTATTAAGGAGTTTGCAAGGAAAGGCACTCATGTCCAGTTAGAGCTCTAAAAAGTGTATTATGCTTACATTGATTTTTAGAGGCCTCATCTCATACGACATCCTCTTTCTTCATCTCTCTGTTTTGTGGGCCAGAAGACAAGGCAACGCCCATTGGCAGGTTTCTCTTTGTTGCCAACCAGGTTCCCCACCTGCCACCAGAGTGCTGTGACCCTCATTAAAGTCCAGGGTCAGCTCCGAGGTGGCCTTCTCCAGCGGAATAGTTGAAATTCCTGAGCAAGTTTTGCCCCTTTTTGTTTGCTTACGTGCTACTGACTGCCCTTCAGTCTTCCTTGTTTCCAAATAAGGTGTCCCAAAGTCCCTGCGCTGCTGAAACTTGAGCTGCATCCAGCCCAGCAGCTGCAGCAAGGGACTAAAAATACTTACTCCAAGTAGACGCAGGCAGGCCTACCCTGTGGTCCAGCTTTTGGAAAGGAGCACTTGTTAGGAATGTGTGTAGAATATGACCTCAGAGGGGGCCTGTGCTGATGGGTCCTTAATCCCCTCAAAAGGAATTTAATCAGCAGACACCCTGCACGTCGGGCAGGCGGAGGGGCAGCAGGCGGTGGAAGCCACCCAGTCGCCAGGCATGGGGTGGCGCTTTCACCCTTGTCAGCTGCTCCCGCTTCAGGCCTCTCTGGGGTCTTTCTAAACACACATAGCCCCTATTTTTAGTGCTGGGCTGTCATTTTGGTTGTGCTGCTATTGCAAAAATTTAGTAGCAGCTGCAACAGAAATCCTGGCTTACAGGCCCTACTTCTAATAGGGACAAGGCCTGTCTACCAAACAAAAGAACCAGGGTGGGTGGGCTGCTTCTGGCTTGTCAGGTAGAAGTCAGGCTGTCCCTCCCACGGAGCCCGCGCTGGCCTTGCCCTGCCTGCAGTGTGCTTGCGTGTCCACTTGTCCGCCCTCTGGTTTCTCTCTTCCCCTGCTCAGTTGCAGCCAGAGAAAGAACACGGGGAGTCACACGGAAACAGCGGCCCAGGTGACAGTCCAACACCTAAGAATTACTGCGTAGTAAAGGAGAAGAAAAAAAAAATTTTCCTTACAATTCACAGTTCATAGCTGAGGACGGGCTCTGGTAGCAAAGGATGGACCAACAGGAGGGAAATTAAGCTGGGTGTGATGGTGTGTACCTATAATCCCAGTGCTCTGGGAGACTGAGGCAGGAGGATGGCAAATACTGTGGAACTTAGTGAGACCGGTCTTGAAATGAGGAATAAAAGGAACCGGGATATAGCTCACCAGGAAGGCCCTGGGTTAATCCCTGGAACTGCAAAAACAAAATCAAAGAAACAGAAAAACACACAAAAGCCCTATTAACATAGGAAGAAGCTGTGGTGTTCATGGGAGTTCTTAGAAATGAGTATCTCTCAGAGAGGAGGCTTGGGCTGCAGGCTCATCACAGCGCTCTGCAGAGCAGGTGAAGCTGCCCAGGCCAGGCACCCACGCAAGGGATACCAGCGTGAGTGTGGCTACTGTGGGCACTTGGCTTCCATGGGTTCTGGTTGTGCTTAAGAATGGCTCCTCTCGTGGGCAGGGTGGACCTCAGATTCAGAATCTGGGAGCGCTCTGGGAGGCTGAGGCAAGAAGATTGAAGCTTGGGTGACTTAATGACTTAGTGGGAGGGACCCTGTCTCAAAAATAAGTAAATTAAAAGGAAAGGGGATGTAGCTCAATGCCCCGGGATCAGTCCCTGGTGCTTACACATGTGCACACATGTCCCACGCCAGCATTCGACAGATGATAGGAGGGGCATTACGGAGACTGCCCAGTGACAAGTTACTGTACTGTCTCAGGTTAATATGCTGGGCTGAAGCTTAGTAACCACAGATAGGATGGAAGGTATTGTGTCAGTTATACTTTTTAAATAGTTAAAATACATTCAAAGAATGAGATTAGAAATAAACATTTGCTGGATCTTTGGACTCTTGATAAGTCTGATCTGGTTCACTTCCATAGCTATACAGATCAGAAAACTGAAGCCCAGAGACCTCGAGGATATGTCAAGGTCACATAGAGTAGGTGGGACTAGAACCATGTCGTGTGTTATGTTCATGTCTCCAGATTCTGCATCTGAGGTGTCCCCGTGGGGCTCAGACCTTGGTGCCATGGGCTCATTGTGTATACGTCTGGGTGCCAGCTCTGGCTTCTCTTGGGCACCACGGCCAGTTTACCCCTGGGCAGCTTAGAGAGCCCGTGTGTGAAGGAGGGATCTCTCCCAGAGACACAGAGGAGGACGCTCGGTGAGGGTGTGCTGTGCCTCATCACTTCGGACGTCTGAACATCTTGACAACCAGCAGATGCCGGCCCCTCCAGTGGCCACAGCCAGGCCCGAGGAGCCTGGAGTCAGCTCCTGACCTGTGACCTCCGGGGCCATCTGCTACAAGGCAGTTGAAGTGGCTGGAGGCCAAGAGTCCCGACAGAGCCCTCACACCTGCTCTCTGAAGAGAGGCGCTGACCTTGCAGGACCCGCCAGCGGGAGGGAGGTGTGAGCCGTGGAGCAGGCAGTCTGTGGGCTTTCCCTCTCTCCGCGGCCGCCTGGAAGGAGGGCCGGTGCCCTGTCCACTGCGGCCTGCCCCTCTGCTGTGGGGAAGCTCAAGACCAGAAGGGGTGGCTGGCTCGCCCTGGGGAAGGACAGAGGCTGTGCTTTCTCTGCCCTGCCCACCCACACTCAGTCCCAGGTTGCTGACCAGTTCTGCCCAGCGTGCTGGCTCCTCCTGTGAGTCTTGCTTCTGGGTTTTAGAGGAGCAGCTCCCCCACTGGGAATGCAGGTCAGGCGACCTCCGGCAGGTGTGACATGTGAAGTCACTGCACTGGGACCCTGAGGACAGCCCATAGAGAGTATTTGGGGAGGAGCTGCAGTTCATCCGGGGAGGTCAGGCCCAGCTGTGAGATGGACACCTTGCATGTGTGGCTGAGGGGAGGCTGCAGTAGGTGTGCCCACGGGAGAGTGGTCGGGCACCAGCCAGCTGTCCTGAGAGGAGCCTGAAGAGGACAGGTGGCCCTGGAGCTACTGAGGAAACCAGCCTATCTTGCCCCTTGGCTCCTGTGATCGTCACTGCCATGTCCCCCGCGGTGCAAGGAGCTCAGGACACTGCACCTGTCTCTCTCTTTCTCGAAGGGCCCCCAGGCCCCCTCTTCCATTGCAGTGCTGCTTTCAACTGTACCCGAATGAGTCAGTGTGTGTCGTGGGTGTTTGTTTGAATCAAGTTGTGGGACACACCTGTCAAGTTCTGTTGAGCAGCAGTGTTTGTCTCTGTGATGTGTAGTAGTCCTGGCCCACCCCTGTTCCTAAGGTGATCCCCACTGAGGGCCGATGGGTGTCCAGTGTGAGGAGAGTGTGCCTGCAGGGACACCTAGCACTGTGCGCCCCTTTCCCAGAGCTGTCTCCTGCCTTCACCCCCATCAGCAGCAAGTGAGCAACCCCATCGTGTCCGTGAACCTGCCTTGCCCCGGAGGTCGGACTATTTTCTGAAGCTCACTGGTATTTGGACTTAAGCGTTCTGTGACCTGGCTGCTCTGTGTTTCGCTTCCGCTGAGGGGTGGGTCTGTCTGGCACCAGGAGTCAAGCCACAGCATCATGCTGGGCTGTGCTCCCCCTCCCCCTCCTCCATGTTGTGCTGCTCCCCCTGGAGGAGCACCCGACCCCTGCCACTCAGCCTCGTCCTCTTGTCTAGTCCAAGGAAGAGTCTGACTTCCTGCTGCTGTCCTTTCACAACAGTGATTCACTTGACGTAGCAGAAGCAGGATCAGGAAGTGGCGTGGCAGGACAGCGCCAATGTGAGCACCCTTTCCTTCTGCACCATCTTGGCATCCCTGCTGTGCCTACCCCTCCTTCCACAGCTGCACGCCACACAGCACCCTGCTGCCCCGTGCCCAAACCCTCCACAAACTCATCTCATGCACAGTTTTCTTTCTTGACCTGAAGTTTCTTGTCTTGTTGGAGCAGTTCTAAGCTCCTTCCACACAGGAGGGAAGGGATCTGCTCTGGCTGACTGGAGTGAAGTTTGACTGGATG
Source organism: Petromus typicus (assembly GCA_004026965.1). Taxonomy (NCBI): domain Eukaryota; kingdom Metazoa; phylum Chordata; class Mammalia; order Rodentia; family Petromuridae; genus Petromus; species Petromus typicus. The sequence goes on from PVIR01021204.1 coordinate 9,965, forward strand.
GCGAGAGGCTCAGCTAGACAGTCTGATCCTCGCCTGTGCCGCCCGGCGTCCTGATGATCTCTGGCTGTGCAAACGGCCTGACCCTACTCACTCATGAAGCTTGAGGCCTGGTGGGCAGGTCTCTGCTCACAGAGCTCCAGTCTGTACAGCTGTGCTCCGCCTGCGGCCCTCCGGGATGGCTCACACGTGTGGTGGGCCAGTAGGTGTCACTCCCGGGACCGTGGGTCTCCTCACAGCCTGGTGTCAGGTTTGGGGTGTTTCAGGCACCTCTCTGGGAGCCAGCCCAGAGCGCAGAACTGCACCCCTGCTGCCATGTCCCCTGCTGTCACAGGGCCACCCAATTCAAAGGGAGGGTGGAGATGGGTCCGGCGCCTCCTAACAGCCTCTCGTCTGCTCCTTTCCTGCAGCCCTGACCGCCGCTGCGGGGAGAGGGAAGCTGGAGGTCTGTGAGCTGCTGCTGGAACGTGGTGCTGCTGTGTCTCGGACAAACAAGAGAGGGGTCCCCCCACTGTTCTGTGCGGCACGTCAGGGCCACTGGCAGGTACCCTGTGGGCCCTCTGAATGCTTCCAAGTGATGGGGCTAGGCCTATCTGTCCCCCCCTCCTGGCTTCTGCCTGCCCTTAGGACTTTGGACACGGGCAGCCCATGCAGCCAGACTGGTGGTTGTGCCACAGACCTACACGCAGCCACTGCCCTCGCTGTGAGGGCCGGAGGGGCGAGGCCTGTCCTGGTCCAGAAGATCTGCTCCAGGACGTCTGCTGCTGTCGTTTGTAACCTGTTGGTTACATGGTGGTCCCACATACTTGAAAAAGAGCAACTCTGTTGTGCACTTCAGAGAAGCGTGCATTCTCCTTGCTGCCTTTAATTCAGAAGAGTAAGGGATCCCTGCATAGTGTTTTCACCAGTTAGCCCTAAACAGAGACTGAAAACTTACCTAAACCCTGCAGCAGGTTACAAATACAGATAAAAGGATCTCATGCCCTTTATGGGAAGAGTGCCCCACCGTGGCTGGCTCTCCTGGTCTGTTTCCCCGAGACACAGGGCAGGTTGTAAGCATTTGTTGGAGCAAAACAATGAGAAAGCAATAGGAACGTGTCCCCATCGGCCAGTGATCGTGTAGTGAGTAAAGTGCCAGAGGCCCCTCGTGAAGCCCTTCCTTCCCGCACAGTGACCGTGGCTGCCCGCCTCCTCCCGCTTTCCTCCCCATGCCACTCGTGATATAAAAGCTCTGAGGCCGAGCCTCACCCAGGAAGCTATGCCGGAAGTTGCCCTGAGAAGAGGCGGTCACGCTGCCCTGTTCTTTGAAAGCAGCCTGCCTGACCAGCAGCCCCGCACCAGTCCCAACCCATGCAGTCACCCTCAGGACGCGTCCCTGATGTCAAATGCCACAGTACAGTATTTACACATAACCTAGGCATGTCACCTCTAGAATACTTTTAATGCATATAATGCAAATGCCATATAAATAATCATTGTTATGTTAATGACTAATGACAGGACTAATGACAATGTAACACGGTCATCAAAGGAGCAGTTTTTAGAACATTTCCCATGTTGGTTGAATCCTCCGAGGTGGACCCCACGGGTCCAGCACCAGCTGCTGCTCACCTCTAAGACCGAGCAGCCCCCGCCCCCAGGGCTGTCCTGTCATTACCTGACTGTGATGGCGTCCACAGCCCCCAGGTTACTGTTTATGGCTGGATATGTGGTTTTCAAAGATACAGTAATGAAGTGGGCATGTTTACAAAAAGGGGTAATGTTGAATGTGATTATCATGTGTATTCATAATGTACCAATAAAGATAATTTTTTAAAAAGGGGGGTATGTATTTGGGGAGAAAAGTTGCCTTCGGAAGAATATAGTTGAAAGATTTATAGGCCCCACAAATCATACCACTGAGAAATTTTTTTCTTTTCTTTTCTTTTTTTTTGTTTGAGACAGGGTCTCGCTTTGCAGTTCAAGCTGGCCTGACTGAACTCACTATGTAGTCCAGGCAAGGCTTAAACTCAAAGCAGTCCTCCTGCCTCTGTCTTCCGAGTGCTAGGATTACAGGCGTGAGCCACCACGCCTGGCACTGTGGTATGTGGTACTGGTTGCTGCTGGGTGTTAGTCTCCACACCCAGTAATGTATGTGGTTATACCTGGGATCGAACCCTGGTCCTTGCGCTTGCAAGACAGGCACCAGAACCACTAAGCTAAATCCCCAGCCCCCAATTTAGAGATTTTTAAAAGAGAATTCACCTACTTTTAAAGACTAAAAAACCTGCTTCGGTATGGAGAATGTGGCTTAAAATACAGCAGGAAAACTGTCATTTGGGCATTTCCTTTAGATTGTGAGGTTGCTGTTGGAACATGGCTGTGACGTGAACCTGAGTGACAAGCAGGGCCGGACACCCCTCATGGTGGCTGCCTGTGAAGGACACTTGAGCACCGTGGAGTTCCTCCTTTCTAAAGGTAACGGCAAGTCACCTGCTCACTGCATAGGCCTCTCTTGCACAGACAAAGCTTTGGTGATCCACTCAGTACTTTCTGCTTCCAATTTTAAGTTGCTGTGTTACGGAAGTTTATTTAGTTAAGGGACTTATTAGCTTGTCCCTCAGAGAGAACAGTAGCACGGCTCGTGTGCCTCTCGCTCAGTTGCTGTGAGGCCCCTCGGATGGGCTTCAGATGTCACCACCTCTGACGGACACAGTCTCCCGGGGCATCTGCTTCTGGGCCAGCCTCGGGTCACGTTCTGTCACCGCCTTTCCCTGCAGGTGCTTCCCTTTCTTCTCTGGACAAAGAGGGTCTGTCAGCACTGAGCTGGGCTTGCCTGAAGGGTCACAGGGCAGTTGTGCAGTATCTGGTTGAAGAAGGAGCTGAGATAGACCAGATGGACAAGAACGGCCGCACTCCGCTGGACCTGGCCGCCTTCTATGGCGACGCAGAGACCGTGAGTGCAGCCCAGCGCTGGGTGTTCCAGACTGTGACCGTATGTGACCAGTGTGTGTGCACGCACGCGGGCTGTGAAAGCCTGTTTTCCTTAACTCTCTGACCTGCAATCTATCCAAGAATTACTGTAGTAAAAATTTGACACCCTTGGAAGCTTAAAATCACCTTCTTACTAAGTAGGTGTACTACACATACATTCCTGAGCCTTTATACCAGTTAATATCTCTAAAAGACATTGCTTTCAGTTTTCCGAATATATTCTGAGATGTGGAATTTCGGGGTTGTACAGTGACTTTAATTTTGGAGGTCCTTGTAGTCTCCCCCAGCAGCTCCGCCATTTCACATTCCTGTCAACAGCGTACCGGGTCCCAGTGTCTCCACAGCAACTCAGGTACCTGTCTTCTGTGGTTTTCTAAACAGTAGCCATTGCACTGAGTGTGAGATGATATCTCATTGGTCTTTTGATTTTCATTTCCCTAATGACTAGAGAAATTGAACATCTTTTCATATGCTTATCGTCTTATCTTCTTCGGAGAAAATAGCTTTTCAAATTCTTTACCCAAGTCCTTTGGTTTTATAATTGTTGCTTAGTTGTAGATTATATTTTTAAAAGTTGTAGAATATATTTTTAAAATACACTCTAGACATTAACCTCTCTAGGATCATTTTGAATACTGCTGGACTGACAGGAAGTATATTATGCTAGATCTAAATGAAAATATAAACTGCCTACCAGTTTCTTTTCTGTAAGAAAAAAATGGATTATTTTTCCCCAGTGTTTCCTGTTTAGTTCCCACAGATGGCTGTTAGATGACATGAAGTTTTTGTACCAGATCCTCAAATGTGGCATCTTTACAGTCTATTTACCAGGTGTCTTTTTTCCTGAACCTGAAGGTGAATTATATTAGGTCCATCTGGTCCCAGGCTGCTAATCTTTCCATCTTGTGAGACCTGGGCTGCACGGACTGTTTGAGAGGTGCCCGTTGCTGTCACCTGCCAGCGTGCTGGCCCTCTGCAGGCGCCCACCTGCTGATTAACTGCAGGCGGAAGGTGACTGTGTCCCCTCTCCATGGTGAGAAGTGGGCAGACTCTTCTGTGTGGGGTGCAAGGCTGGGCGCGCAGCGTGCCTGCCTGAAGCATCTGCCTGCTTTTCTTGTCCACCAGGACACAGTCACTTCAGCAGAGAAGGTGTTGGCTATGGGCTTAGCTGCTTTTCTCCATTTTGTGCCAACTTCACTTCCACTCTTGGGTCTCTGACGGCCTCCCTCATCAGGGAGGTGAGAAATCAGAATGCAGAACCAGCTGGGTGGCCCTGTCCCTCAGGCCTCGCTGTCCCCTGCAGGTGCTGTACCTGGTCGAGAAGGGAGCTGTGATCGAGCACGTGGACCACAGCGGAATGCGGCCCTTGGACAGAGCCATTGGTTGTCGAAACACCTCTGTTGTGGTCACACTGCTCAGAAAAGGAGCCAAATTAGGTCAGTGAATTCACCTCTGTCAGGTAGAGGGTTTGGCTTTGACCTCAAGAACTTGGGGAACACAGATTGCCTGCCCACGGGTCAGGGAGACGTCGGGTTGGCACGAGAGGGCTGTCTTGCTCTCTGCCTCTCTTCTCCTCTTCCTTCTACTCCTTAACCCCTTTCTAAAGTCTCATCCAGAATGTTTACATTAGCTCATGCCCCTGCTGCCATTGTGGGTCGAAAATGAAGGTGAAGGCTAAGGCTGTCAGGGATGCTCAGAGTACAGCCAGCCAGGCCCGCAGTTCTGAGAGCTCTGGGGAGCCTGAGGGGCAGGATGGCCTGGTCACCCAGCTGGGGATACGGTGACCCACCGGTGTGTGCAGCAGGTTGAGGAACTCTTTGGAGACAGGGAAGCAGGCTGCGTGAGGATGGTGTCTCAGGGGCCAGCAGGGAGAGCCCTTCTGTAGGTGGTTCTCACACACACTCCTCAGGTGTGAGGAGGGAGAGCTGCTAGAACCTCCATTTTGGGTGTGTGAGACCTTGGCCAGGAGCAGTTTTGGTCAGGCCCTGTGGCAGAAGTGATACTTGCTAATATTTTAAGCAGTTAATAACATCCAGAGCCAGCCTGAGCCAATTCCCATTTTAAGGCGCTGTCCTTATAGTCCTGTAAGGAGGCAGTGACCATACTGTGATTTACACAGGAAAAATGAGGCACAGGTGGGCTACATGATCTCAACCAGATCACAGAAAGTGACAGTCACCACGCAGCTTATCCATGCCTCCAAGGCTGCCTCGTCACACCCTCCCTGTCGCCCTGAGTTAGGAGTGAGGTTAGCGAGAAGGCTGTGACTGATGTGGCCTGGAGAGAAGCTGCCAAGGACCAGGTGAGAGGGCCCCAGCCAAGCGGGGTCAGAGCAGACAGTAAGGGCCGATGTGCAGGGACTTGGGAACAGCCTGCACATTGCCCCCTTTACCTGCCCCCACCCTAGGTCCCTTCAGAAGGGAGGGGTGGGTCTCAGCCTCTCATTACATTTTATAACAGAGATAGGAGGCTATGAGCAGGAGATGCTGGCGCCATTCTCCACCTATGCCTGGTTCTGCATAAATGAGTTAGGAGCTCACCAGACTACCATTGCCCACTGCCTCTCCGTAGTCACTCTGCTGTCTGCACGCTCAACCACGGACTTGGAGCTAGGCTTTGCTGATGGCAATATGTAGCTGTGGGGACCCAGAAAAAAGGATCTGCTTTCTCCTGAACCTTAGAAACACCTCTGAAAGCATGTTTATTTTGCAGGAAATGCTGCGTGGGCAATGGCCACCTCGAAACCTGATATTTTGATTATACTTTTACAGAAATTAATGGAGGAAGGAAATGTGATGTACAAAGTAAGTGGTCCCAGCCCTCTGCACTGTTGAGCCTGGCTCCCAGCAGCCTCTTGGTTTGGGATTTGTGGCCATAGCTGCGCTTTGGTGCGGCCTGCATGGGGTACAGTGGTGGTGGGAGTTCCGCTGGGTGCTGACTGGCCTCAAGTGCATTCACCTCTTCACGGTAGATTCTCCCTGAGAAAGCACTGCTCTTCTGCCTCAGAGCCACTACTTCTGAGCTGAGCCTTGAGGCTGTGCTGTGACTTCTGCCTGAATCCATGGGAGGAAGGAGTCACTTGTAGGTCACTTGGCTCGTCCCACAGGAGATACTATGGCCTTCACCTTTCCTCACAGTCCTGCGATGGCGCTGCAGCTGTCATGTGACACACAGGAGAGCATGCCCTAGGAGATATTTCCAGAAGAAAATCATTCCATCTCTCCAGCCTTTTCTTTGAGAGTCTCACTGTGTAGTTCAGGCTGTCTTGAACTCACTGTGTAGCCCAGGCTAGCCTTCAACTCATGGTGATCCTCTTGCCTCAGCCTTCCGAGTGCTGGGATTATAGGCGTGCACCTCTACACCTGGCCCCCCAGCTTTTTACTATGTAATATTTAGTACCTATAGAGTTCTGGATTTTGAAACTTTCTAGAAATAGTTTTGCTCATCATATATAATTATTATTCATTCAGGAGATAATTTTTCCCATTTTCTTCAAAAGCAGAAATAGGACTTGCAGGTGAATGCATTAGAAATTTTAAATTTTCCAAAATGAGATGTCTGTGTAGATCAAAGGTTGGCAAACTTTTTCTACGAAGGGCTAGATATACATATTTTAGGCTTTGCAGATTACAAGAATACATGTGTCACTTCACCCAGTTTTGCTGTGGTAGAAAAGCAGAGTGGGGTCCCAATAAAACTTTATTTGTAAACACAGGTTGTGGCCACATCTGGCCTGAAAACTACAATTTGCCAACCCCAGATTTAGATAGAAGTACAGGCCATATATACAGACCATTGTTCTTTTCAGACCTGTTATCAGACAGAATTAAAAACTTACAGGGGGGAGGAGAAACCACCATTTTAATCTTTTTTATTCCTGGGAAGCTGTATTTGCTGTGTTGTAGGTTTATTTTCCTTTTCCTTTTTTAACAGTGACAAATAAATAGGTATACAGCATGGCCCAGCAGGGTCCCTGGCTTGCAGTCAGTTTGAAATTGAGTCCAGACTGTGTATTGTTTTGGCTTTGAAGTGTTTTTAATATGGATTTTGGTAGGCAATTATGTCAAAAATATCAAGCCATTTTCCACAGGCTACACACCCGCTGTGCGACGAGACTGAGCAAATGGATTCTGTAGCCTTGAAAATGATGTGGTGTTCCTCTGATGTTAAAGCCCAGGCTTTAGAGCTCTTCTTACAGGAAACTTACTATTCTGCAGTAAGCTCTCGGTTTCCTAAGACTCCCCTTGCCTCACAAACAGCTTCATTTTTCATCTGAGTGTATTACACTTGGCATTAGAATGTCTTCAGATGGGAGATCATTCTTGAAATAACTTCTAATAGTGTATAAGCAAGATGCTAATCTGATGCATTACGATCGAGAGTCCCTGGCCCAGAGTTTAGGAGAGCTCTCCGGGAAAGCCCTCTTTCCTGTGTGACCACATGTAGCAGGCACGTGAGGACAGCGAGGCCTGTGTGTCCAGGACTCAGTGTCCCAGCTCATGCCTGGGGACATGGGCATCCAGACCATCTTCAATGTGCCATGACGGTTCCACAAAGGGGGCTTCTGAATGTGGGTGCTCATTGTGCTACCAGTCCTGGATAGGATGTGTTTCCGTAACTTTTGTGTCCTAGAAAGGAAAGATGAAGGAGGCGGCCCAACGGTACCAGTACGCCTTGAGGAAGTTTCCGCGTGAAGGCCTCGGGGAGGACATGAGACCCTTCAATGAACTACGAGTCTCCCTCTATCTCAATCTGTCTCGGTGTCGAAGAAAAACAAATGTAAGCCGGGCCCCGTTCCCCCAGCCCAGCCCTGCAGCGGGCAGGTCCTGAGCCCCCGACCCTGCGCCTCTCCTCATAAGCACACGTGGTTCGTTTCCTCTGCTTCTGTGATGAGAAGCACATGCAAACTGCTCTCCTCTTCCTGGCAGCGATCTTGCTAGCACTGTCCCCTACCCTAAGCCTCCACTGGTGCTTCCATATTGGATTCCACAGAACAGTGTAAACTCTGATGACCCAACATTAAAACGAGGCTTTGCCTTCACCTCTCTGGTTATCTCAATATTCTGTCATCCTGCAGAGCAAAATTCCTGTGATAGAGTTACATGTAATTATTTAATTGCCACATCTGACCCACGCATTTTACATGTTTTATACCAGGACTTCGGCATGGCAGAAGAATTTGCTTCCAAGGCTCTGGAATTGAAGCCTAAGTCCTATGAAGCCTTTTATGCCAGGGCAAGAGCGAAGAGAAATAGCAGGTAGGCCCGGGTCGCCTACCTGACTAGAGGAGCTCTTTTCCTGTGGGATCAAACCTGCTAGCTGAGTTTGAGGAAGTCTTGCTTCATCAGGGTCACTCAGAGGCTCGTGGCCCTTCAAGTGGCCAGGTGAGGGCCCTTCGAGAGGCACAGCAGGAGACTGGCCACGGCCAAATCTGTGTCCTTCTTGTTTGAGAGAGGGCTTCTCCGAGTTAGCCACAGTGCCTGGCCGAGCCATGTGGCAGTGAGCCTGTCTGCTGGGGACAGGTGGAAGGACAAGTGCTATGTGCACCTGTGACTCAGAGGGTGCGGCAGGCTGGAGCTTGGTGAGGACAGTGGGCAGGGGAGTCTGGTGCTCATGACCTCTGCGTGTCCCTTCCCAGCCCAGTCTCAGGGCCTGAGTCATGGCAATCTGGGTCAGACTGCCGCTTAGCTGAGTGCCTGGCTAAGTGGAACCTGCCACCCACACGCAGTAAGTGGTCAGAACTCACTCAGCTACCTCCTTTTCCTTTGGGCACAGCTGTCACGGGAAATTACACTAAGATGTATATATTCATTCCCAGCTTGTACCTATCTTCCCTTTGCATGTATAGGCAGTTTGTTGGAGCCCTGGCTGACCTGCAGGAGGCAGTGAAACTCTGTCCCACCAATCAGGAAATCAAGAGGCTCCTGGCTCGAGTAGAAGAGGAGTGTAAGCAGCTCCAGAGGAACCAGCAGCAAAAACAGCAGTGCCCTCCGCCAGCTCCACCCGAGGACTCGGATAACGAAGACACCTCCACCCCTGGATTAGATGATCACTTTCACCTCGAGAAGGCTGAAGATGAAGAAACTTCTCCCCATGACGAATCTACTTCCCCGGCTCCCAGAACCCAGCCGTCCACCTCTGTTCCTTCCCCCTATATCCGAAACCTTCAAGAAGGGTTCCAGTCTAAAGGCCTCCCGGCATCGCCACAGAGCAGGGCGGGAGGTGGCAAGTCTCTGAGAGACACTGCCACCCCGCCAGGGCTGGTTATGCAGCCCACGAAACAGGCACAGATAGTGAAAACCAGCCAGCACCTGGGCTCCGTGCAGTCTGCTCTGAGACATGGCAGCACAAAACTGCAGGTCTCTTCTCAGAATCCTCCCCCAAGTCCTATGCCAGGGAGAGTCCCTGCAGCTGCCACTGCGAGCAGACACCAGCATGTGGAGGGGCCAGGAGCCTTCACTGTGGGAGCCAGTTGTGGTCATTTTGGAGACCGGCTGGGTCCCAGCCAGAGCGTCCACCTCCAGCGCAGCGAGAGCGGAGCCGCAGGTCCTTTACCGAGCAAGGTCAAAGCTGCCCAGCGGCTTCTGGCTCACGCTTCTGTGGCCGGGGACGTGGCCTCTCCGAGCCAGGGTGGGCCTGGGGGCTGCGGTGATGGGCGACACCCTGCCTCCCTCAGCAGCTCGGGTTCTGGCTCCTCCGGTTCTCCTTCCAGCAGCATAAAGATGTCAAGTTCAACCAGTAGTTTGACTTCAAGTAGCAGTTTTTCAGATGGCTTCAAGGTCCAAGGGCCAGATGCTCGCAGTAAAGACAAGGTGGTCAGTCAGGCACCGAGCGGCACTGCCGAGCACAGGCCCCGCAATACTCCATTCATGGGCATCATGGACAAGACTGCGCGCTTCCAGCAGCAGGGCCATCCTCCCCACCGAGCCTGGCACAGCCAGGTGGCAGAGGGGTTGCTGACGAACACTCCTGCTGCAGCTGGCCTGCAGTCCGCTAGCTCGGAGAAGCCCTCTCTCAAACAAGGAGGATACAGCGGCCAAGCCAAAGCCTGTGCCATCCCCACCCCAAGTGGAGGTGTCCACAACGGGGCCCAGGTGAAGGAGCTGGAAGAGAACAAGTGCCAAGTCCCTGCCCACTGCCCCAGTCAGGACAGCAGGAAAGCTAAGAGCGTGTCCCACCTGTACCAGGACAGTATCTCCAAGCCGCCGCCTCATGTCAGCAACGAAGCCCACAGGAGCCACCTCCCCTCAGCGAAACCAAAGCGATCATTCATAGAGTCAAACGTGTGAGCCTTAAGAGACCCATTTGTTGAGTTTGGAAAATAGTGTGTTGACACCTGGTGGTAAATAGCTAAATGGTTTTTCATCATAACAATTACTTTTTAGCCATACTTTTTTCTTCATTCCAGGGTGTATCTGAAGCCACTGATGTATTAAAAATGTAGGAGAAACTTCTCTAATAAGTAGTTAGAAATCACCATAAATAAGAATGCTAAACAAAATTAAAAATCAGCTATACTTATCAAGTTAAAACTTCAAGACAGCTAAGAAAACATTAACATATGCTTTTCTCTTGTGGAATCTTTTTTTTTTTTTTAATCACTTTTCTCCTTGCCTTTGCTGTTTGGTAAAACCACAGTAGTTAGAGGGGAAAACAGCATCCATTGCTGCAGAGTCATAGGTTTAACCCAAATGTGTCCTGGAAGGAGGGAGTTTTCAAGTTTTACTGTTCCACTGAGTCAAATCACAATTATATATATGCTTTTTTATATAAAAAGACCCCAATGATATCTAGCTGAATATCAGTGTTACTAGAAACATAAGCTTTTTTTTTTGTTTAAGCAAAATATAAGAACATCAAATATTATTACTTTCCTAGCAGGCCTTAAAAAAAGATTAAACATTTATTTCTGAATTAGGTTTAGAATATTTTCACAGTCCTTTTTTGGAACTATATTCATGTTCAGGGTGTTTTTGATAAGTGGAATCAGGACAAGCTACTTGGAATATGAATCATTGGTGAGATCAAATTTGAGCTAAAATACTAAGCCCAGCATTCTGAGTAGAGCTTATAAATTATTATCAAATGAATCTAAAACTGTTAGTGCTCCTGAACCAAGTCTTCCAGAGCCTTTTGGTATAATAATTGAAGCTGGATACGTAAGGCATGGTTGGTTGGTGCCTGTTTTGTTATACAGCCATTATTTCATAGTCACGTGTTGTAAATATCGCATAGTTAGCCCAGGTTTATTCAGACTTGTAAATGTAACTAAAAACAAAAACAAGTAAGAAAACCCCAGCCATATATCTGCATGCCTCTGTAAATTTCATCCACGCTGGTGAATGCACTGAGTGACATGTCATGGCACGCTAACAGTAACCAGTAACGGCACTTTATCTTGTCTATCTGAACACCTATGAGGTTTTGAAGTCCATCTGATGTATTATGCATTTGTAAAGATAAGGTACAAGAATGAACCTTGTTTAAAGGTATTTTTATATGAAAATGGTGTGCTATTGGAGGGTGTTAAAATGCTAGTTTGAGAGAGGTGCAAGTGTATTTGTTTTGTATGTTGGGATGTGAAATTTATTTTTAGAATTGGGGAGAAGGAAGTTCTATATTTGCAGACTTTTAAAAATGAGTAGTTGTTACGAAGTTCCTATAAGCATTATTAAGGTTTTGTATGAAAAGGAACCTTCTGGTGTCATCCAACATCTGTTCTGAGTGTGTGTACAGTGTACTTTGTACAAACAGCTTTATCGTTCCTTATAAGCTTTCCATGAGTTCTGCTCTAACTACTATGGCTTATTTATTGTTTTCTTTAATATTTGTGAAAGTCATCTTCTTTTATTATGTAGTTTTGTTTCTGCACAACTACTGTACTTTTCCATAAGGAATAAAAGCTATTACTAGATTTGAGTTGGATTAACTGATTCAGCGGGTAAGTAGCGAAAATCTTGATGACAGCTTCCAGCCTTGTCTTTATCTCTGCTACCCTAATGAAAAGTGTGGGTGCAGGGTTTGGTGGGATATGTAGGTGACACCAGCTACTTTTGAGGCTGGGACAGGAGGATCACGGTGTGAAGCGTGCCCAGGCAACTGAGACCATGTCCAAAAGTGCAAACAGGATATATACTTCGATGGTGAGTGCTTGCCTAGCGCATGGGGGGCCTTGCATTCAGTCTCCAGCTCGACACACACACACAAAAAACACTTTTTAATATAGGTGCATATTCAATTTCATTGTATCATAATTTCAGAATAAGGGTGACAGCTTCTAGAAATTCCAAAATGCCCAACGGTCAGTAGTCTTTTTGCCTGAAGTAGAAAGCAAGCATAGGAAAAAGCAGTCTCCTTGTCTGTTTCTACCCACAACAAGGTGTCTGCTGCACTGTACGGCTCAGTGCTTTGGCAATACAGCAATATATCAGGACTGTTCTTCAATGCATTTTTAATATCTTTTAGTTAAAAGCATTTTTTCTATACTTATATATTTTCAGTTTCAAAGTGGAGTAAAAGAGTGAACATTGAACCGTGTTGTATCACAATGAAAATTTAGTTGGAATATTCAGCCTAAATACTGCTTTAAGTCATTGTCTGGTTACTTCTATAGAAGCCCAGGAAATCTATTTTCAGTCATTTTTAAAGCTCTATATTTAAATTAAGAATTAAATACAAAAGAACGTGGGGCAGGAGGTAAAAAGTGTTATTGAGTATGTAACTGGTCCTATTTTCCAGTAAAGCAGCCAGTGTTAGAACTGCTGACTCATTACATTAAGGTTCTGATACAGTCCAGGCAGACTGGGCCTTTTGGAATTTGCCGCCAAGAGGGTGAGAACACTGGGCCCGCGTGTCCTGACTTCCCTGTGGATGGGCGTGATTCTGATTTTTAATTATGTGTGTGGAAGACTGAGTTATGTGCTGTTGCTTTATGTTTCTATACAACAGTGTTTCGTTTGAAAATTTGGTGTTCAGTTACTGTTTTACAAGATAGTAAAGTAAAACAGCACTCTCACATCTAAAAATAACTTGATTCACATTTCTTCCCAGTACGTTTGCAGTACACAATAATTACAGTCATCAAGGGGTAAGTGTGCAGCTACACAACACATCTTAATTTCTTTGTTCCCTTCTCTTCCACATTTACAAAATTTCCATTTTTTTCTTTTAATTCTTTAAATATTTTTCCATTCCTTCCCCTATCCCTTGTTCTTCTTCCCCAATTTTCCTATTTTTAGGATTTCTCACACAAGGAGTATTTAAACTTGTGTGCCTGATTTATGTAAGATTATGATCTTATGTATACTGTGTCCATTTACCTAAAAATGCCTCATGTTTATTTTCTTTAGGGCAAAGTAGTACTCCACTGTATAGAAATAGATTTCCTTTATCTATTCATCTGTTAGATGTATACACTGCTGTTATGAACTGCTGCTACAAACATAGATATGCATGTATCACTGTAATATGTCTAATTCTTTTAGGAAGATTCCTAGGAGGGGACTGGATGGGTCAGGTGGACACTCTGGATGTAGTTACTTGAGGAATTATGATACTGCTTTCCAAAGTGGTTGTACCCTCGCCAGCATGTTACTGATTTCTTGATGACAGCCATCCTGTCTGGAATGTGCCATTGTATGTTGTTTTAATTTGTATTTCTCAAATGAGCAGTGATGTATGTTGTTATGTATTTATTTGGCTGTTTGTACTTCATCTGAGAAGTGTCTATTCATTTCAGATGGCTATTCTTGGATTGGGTCTTTAAATTGGGGTGGGGGGGGGTCTTTGTTTTTTGATACAGGGTCTCACTTTGCAGTAGTTCAGGCTGGCCCTGAACTCACTATGCAGCTCAGGCTAGCCTCGAACTCATAGCAGTCCTTCTGCCTGTGCCTTTTGAGGCCTAGGATTACAGGCGTGAGCCACCATACCCAGCTAATTTTTTTAGAGTTCTTTAATATGTCCTTGGTATTGGTCATCTGAGGATTGCTGGCGTTTTTTTCCCATCTGTAGGTTGTCTCTTTACTGTGTTGGTTTCCCTGACATTATGGAAGGTTTGATATGATCTCATTTGGTGATTCTCTGTAGGATTTCTGTGCAACTAGGGCTTTGTTCATAAAGTCTTGCCAACACCTGTATTTTCAAGAGTTTTACCTATTCTATCTTCTTACCAATTGTTTGTTTTTGTTTTTGTTTTGAGACAGGGTCTCGCTTTGTAGTTCAGGCTGGCCCTGAGCTCAGCCTCAAACTCACATCACAGTAATCCTCCTGCCTCTGCCTCCCAAGTGCTGGGATTACAGGCGTGAGCCACCATGCCCGGCTTCTTACCAATTGTTTGTTTTACTATTCAGATCTTTGATCTATTTCAGTTTTCATTTAGTGCATGGTTAAGAGTGAAAGTCTAGGTTTGATTTTCACTGTGGAAAGCCAGTTTTCTCAGCACTGTTAGTTGGAGGCTGTCTTTCCTCCAGCCAGAGGTGTTTGGCCTCTTTGTCAGAGGCTCAGTACTAAGCGTGTCTGGAGTTGTTTGTGTGTCCCCCATTTGGTTCCACTGGTCCACAAGTCTGCTTTTTAAATCACCACAGCTGTATAGTGTAACTGGATGTCCAGGACTGTGATGACCCTGCCTTGTCCTTGTTGCCCAGAACTGCTGTTGTTGTTCTAGGTCTCTCTTGCCTTCCATGTGAATTTTAGGATTGTTTTCTCCAGTTCTGTGAGGAATTCTTTTGGTATTTTGATTGGGATTGCATTAAATCTGTGTAATAGTTTTAGAAGTGGAGTCTGTCACTATAGTGGTTCTGCCTAGCTGGAAAAGGGTTGTCTTTCCACATTCTGATATCAGTTTCCTTCACAGAGTAATGTAATTTTTTGTTTGTTTTTTTGATACAGGGTCTCGCTTTATAGTTCAGGTTGGCCTTGAACTCACTATGCAGCTCAGTTTAATTGTAGAAGTCTTACACTGCCTTGATTAGGTTAACTTCTAGGGATTTTATTTATCTTGATGCTATTGTGAATGGCATTGGTTCCCTAATTTCTCAGTGAGTATTTTATTGGTGTACAGGAACTCTACTGATTTTTGAGTGCTGCTTTTTTATCCTGCTATGCTACCAAACTTAGTGATTAATTCTAGGAGTCTTGGTGGATTTTTGAGGTCATCTAAAAATAATTTGTGTTTTGTGCACCCACTTTTTAATTTTTTTTAAACTGGTTTTTATGTAAAAACTAGGCAGCCTCCTTTGCAAGGTAATTCTATTGCTTAAAAAGACAGGTAGCCAAATGGAGCTTTGTTAGAAATGTTAGCAGAGGGCCGGGGATATAGCTCAGTGGTTCCAGCGCCTGTCTTGCAAGAGCAAGGACCCGGGTTCGATCCCTGGTAACCACATAACAATACTGGGCGTGGAGACTCACCCCAGCAGCAACCAGTACCACCTACCACAGTGTCGGGCGTGGTGGCTCACGCCTGTCATCCCAGCACTCGGGAGGCAGAGGCAGGAGGACTGCTGTGATGTGAGTTTGAGGCTGAGCTCAGGGCCAGCCTGAACCATAAAGCGAGACCCTGTCTCAAAAAAAAAAAGTTAGCAGAAATTCAGTTTGGCTCGGGTTTTCGGAGGCCAGCAGTCTGAGGATGACACAGTGCAGAACCAGAAGAACAGACTAAGATCTCCAGAAATAGGATTTCAGATTGACAAAATTAAAACAAGATAGATAAGTGTGCAAGAAAGACTGGCTAATTCCTCAGCCTAATTAGCCTGAAAGTGAACCAGATTTTTTTAAAAAATTAAAACAGTTTTTAGTTGTGTTCGTTTTTTGTAAAATAAGGGACCGATAGCTGGTCAACTCTAATTCACATTTAATGAAAAAAAGTGTTTCGAAAATGTCAGAGAAGAAAAGGACCAAACTGACTATGGAAGGAGTGAGTGGCTAAGACAGTTTCTAGCGGTGCTTATTTTCCTTATTTCTAACAGCAGATAACTTGCCAGGCATGGTGGTGTGTGCCTGTAACTCCTGTGCTCAGGGAGGCTGACCAGAGAGTTTGAGCTCCGCCTGCACTGCATAGTGAGAGCTCATTTCAAAAAAGACAGAAAGTTAGCATAAAGTTCCCAGAACATGTCGTTAGCCTCCTGTCCACAGGCACGAATGTATAGTATGAAAAAGCACCTTTGTACAACAGATCAGGAGTTCTAGTTAGGACACAAAGGGAAAATTTTATTAAAAAAACTAATTACAGGGGCCGGGGAGTTAGCTCAGTGGTTCCGGCGCCTGTCTTGCAAGCGCAAGGGCCCAGGTTCGATTCCCGGTAACCACATAACGATACTGGGTGTGGAGACTCACACCCAGCAGCAACCAGTACCACATACCACAGTGCCGGGCGTGGTGGCTCACGCCTGTCATCCCAGCACTCGGGAGGCAGAGGCGGGAGGATTGTGATGTGAGTTTGAGGCTGACTGAGCTCAGGGCCAGCCTGAACCACAAAGCGAGACCCTGTCTCAAAAAACCTAAAAAAAAAAAAAAAACTAATTACAAAAGACGGTACTTGGAAATTCTGTGGTAGCTAAGTTTGTGTTTTCTATTAAAAGTGTATCTAATGTTTAAAAATGCTAAATATATTTATATTGCTTTTCCTCTTTTAGGTCCCAGTTTTAATAGTGAACACTACCAGGCTTCTGAGGGTGACTGTCTCACTTGTGGTTTATAAGGAAATTCATTCATAGCATCCTGGCTCAAAGGCAGGAAGGGCACGGTGGAGGAAGGCTGCTCCTGTCACAGTGGAAGGGACTAGTGTGGAGGACGTTTACTCTTCCAGGTCCCACCGCTGGTAACCTGCCTCTTCAGACCAGGCCCCACCTCCTAATTCATCAGGTAAGAACTTGAGCAGATTAATCCAAGGAGTAAAGTGTCCCCGTGATCCAGTCCCCTGTGAGCCCCACTTCTGAACACGAGGCCTGCGGGGTACTTTCTAGACCTAAACCACAGCAGTGATCGCCCTGAGCAGCAGAACTAGCCCCGGTCCCTGCCTGCCATTGCACTTTTATTCCAGCAGGCTTCCCAGCAGAGGCTCCCTCTCATTCCAGTTAGGTTCATGCCCGGTATTTGCGAGGTCAGTACGGCCATGCCATCCTGAGGGTGGAGTTTTCATGCAGTGAACGCTAACTAGCAGGGTAGAGCGGTAGTGTATTTTATATCAGCCTATTGTGTAAAACTGCTGTAGTCACTCTAATTTGTGAGAACCTCAAGAATTCTAAATTTAAAAAGGAGGCTAGTTTACCTTTTATATATTTCAGCAAAGTCAACTTATTCATATTTATTCCATCTGACCTGAACATGAGTTTGAACAAGGAGAAAACAAAAATCTTTACTATCTTGCAAATTTAGAGCCAATATAAAAAATTTTTAAAACATGTCAAAAGTGATTTTGTTCAATTTAATTACTAATTGTTGAATTATTTTCTTGCAAATTTTCATAAAGATTCATAAGAGGTAGCAGATCAAAACCCCAGTTATATTCTGCAGTATTTCAGGCTTTATATTGGGACATGACCTTATAACTATCGAGAATAAATGTGGGCAATACAATTTAAAGTCAAAATAAAACTTTTTCTTACTGCTTATGATTTTTTTTACTACTACCAAAAAGCCTTTTATAGTAAAAGTAGAAATATGAAGTCAGGTATGTAATTAGGGACATATACTATAAAGAATGAAAATTAATTTTTATAGATAAATTTAAGTTTACCTCTTGTTTGTTTTTTAATGATGTCTGCTTAATATTAACCTTTAAGACATTTAAAAGAGATGAATAAAAATATAAATATTACAATAGCAGTTTTATTTTTGATGAGTCTCTAGCCATCGATTGATGGCCATTTTCAGAGTCCTGTTTGGAGTAAGTACCACTGAAGGAAGAACAAGATTTGTCATGGGACTTGTACGTTTCTTTTTGCTGATCCAATTTTCCATTGCTTCCTTTTCATAGGAATAGCCATCTAAAAAAAAAAAAAATACAACACATTTTTGAGATGGAAGAAAGAGAAGGTAAGCAGGCGTGGCAGGGCACACATGTAATGCTCACACTCACGAGACTGAAGCAGGAGGTCTCACTGGGTTACACAGTGAGTTCAAGGCCAGGCTGCATTACACAGTAAGGGGAGAAAAAAAGGAGTAGGAGAGAAGTCAGGATACTAAAATGAACTGGATTAAAAAATGCCATTGCCAAGCCTCTATTATGATTTAAGTGGCATTCTTGTACCAACTCCCAATGTCAGAGCATCTCCAGTTGTTTCAGGTACCTCACGAGTAAATATGCCCTGTGATACACAATTACCTAGAATAGTATTGTAAGCTCATCATACTCTTGAGTGGTTCCTTTCCAGCATTACATCTGTGATGAGGACCCTGCCAGAAATTCAGACATAGGAGAAGAAAGGGACAGACCTGGGCCATAGCAGTACAAACAGCTGTGTGCTGAATAAAGTCATTTCCCAGGTTCTTATAAAATTCTTTTCTGAGACAGGGTCTCTCATGTAGTAGCATGGGCTGGACTTGAACTCACAATCTTGCTTCTTTGTTGCTGCTGCTTTTCATATGTAGAGAAGAGTTTTTGCTTCACTTGTTTTCCTTTTTACACTTGTAAAGATCTTTTAAGCTCTGTCCCATTTACTTGATTTAGCTTACAATGCCTACAACTGTTTCAAAATAATGCCGGTGCTGTAGTATTTCTTAAGCCTGAAATATAAGATTTCTTTGTCGTTCTCGTAAGGTTAGATCCACTAGGGTGAGATAATCTAACTACTATGCTTGAAAACATTTACATGGCTATGATGCAAAAAGCTTATACATGGGACCTACAGAGTCTCGTTCACCTTAATCCTTATTGTCCCCTTTCTTCCCTGTAGGTAAGCATGTATATTTTTATCTTTGTATATACACTTAGTTTCAAAAGGAGACAGTATTGTATATTCTACATCAAAGCTGAAACACACTAGATTATAGCTTAGTGTATTTTTAAGATGCTTTCCGCCACAGTCCTTCACCATATGGATGGACTGAGGGGTATCTGGGATCCTTTTCCCAGCAGTGGTGTAGTATGTCAAGTATGTGACTTTTTTCATGTTTGAGCAATTTACTTTTTATTTTTCCTGTAAACTGTGTTTTTTAAACTCATTTTCTAAGAGCATTTCATCAGTTTTTCTTGAGTCCTGCTTAGAAATGTTTTCCCTATTTTTATCAAAGAATTCATGAAACTTGAAAGACTGGGTTTTTTATGTTAGACTTTAGATTCATTTAGTTAATGCATATATGCACAGATCATTTTCTGAGTGGCTGTTCAGTTGCCACAGTCTCACTGAAAGAACTATCACTAAATTTCCTAAACTATTCGCATCTGTTTCTGGATTGATTTTACATTGGTCTATATGTGTGCCAATAATGCCACTTTTTTCTTCATGGAGACCTTGTAATATTATAATGTCTAGTAGCCTTTTCATAGGTTTCATTTAAAATCTAGAAAACAATCAAATAAGTTTGAGGATCAGATTAGACTTATAAACTGGAAAAAAAAAAAATGACATCGTGGGCCGGGGAGTTAGCTCAGTGGTTCCGGCGCCTGTCTTGCAAGCGCAAGGACCCGGGTTCGATTCCCCGGTAACCACATAACAATACTGGGTGTGGAGACCCACACCCAGCAGCAACCAGTACCACATCCACAGTGCCGGGCGTGGTGGCTCACGCCTGTAATCCCAGCACTCGGGAGGCAGAGGCAGGAGGATTG
>PVIR01021205.1:0-29711 GCA_004026965.1 Petromus typicus
ATATTTATTGAGATCTTTTAAATCCTGGGGATACTATAGTGAACAATTCCCATCAGTCTCTACTCCCCAGGATTAGCCTCTGGTGATGCTGTTTGATTCCTTTTCTCTTTCCTAATTTATACAAATATTGTTAACGATCACTGCTTAACCTAACACTCATTTTGGAAGACAACTTTTATGCCATGTAAATAGTTCTGCTTTATGTTCTGCTCTTCTCAATACTTAAACATTATTATTGTCAGTGATTTTTTTTATTCTCTGGGATGTGGGTAATTTAATTTTTATTAAGGTAATTTTAGTATGTTAAGTCCCTAGCTCTTCTGGCCATTAGAGTGCTTTTCTTTGTTTAGGAGCATATAACTACCAGTGCCTGACTGACTGTGCAGTCATGACATAGCTCGAGTGAAGATCCAGCGTTAAACAGCATGAGATAAATCATCTCCACATTCTTGCTTAAGTGGCCGTTTTAGTGTAGAGAAGCGCATTTTCTGTGAAAGCCAAAGTGAGTGTCTCCTTGACCCATAGTCTCAACGATTTTTAAGCAAAGTAGGTGTGATGGTTTAGGGAAAGCTTAATAGATTTTTTTAAAAACTCCGAAGACTTGTAAAAATAAAATCTTCCCTTTGAAGAATTAGAGACAGGAGCGCTCATTTGAACAGTATAATTCATATATATCAGTGATGAAAATAGGCCCTGTTTTCCTTCCTTGCTGGGTGCTGACTCACAGGAAAGACTGAGTTTCCTAAGCCTCGCTTAGCTACAGCTCCATCGCTCTGGACAGATTTCTATCAGCCATAATGATCTGCAGATGGGAGACAGATCTGTAGTAAAGTTAGTAATTCTTTCCCTTTAGAAGTGCTATTTATTACAGAAACTCTGTCCTTTCATGCATACACATGAACAAGTGGCTCCTGTGTGGGCAGTCTCCCTCTACCCTGTTCATGGGGACCATTCCCTCTTTTTGGTAACAGCCAGAAACATGAGGAGCCGTCTCCACAGCAACTCCCTAGGTATGTGGGGTGTCAGGAAAAAATGTTTTTGAGAAACATCAAAAGAAAGGCCTTGCAACTGTGTATTTTCCTGCTTTTTGGTCCAAGACCCAAAGTCCATCTAAAAAGAGCTTATATGTCTTCCAGAAAAGCAAGGAAAGTTTCAGTAAGCAAATCCAGCACTATTAAAAAGCCAAATTTTACCAACAAGTAGTAGAGAGTTAGGGCCCAGATCCCCAAGGCCAATTTCTTACTTATTTTTATTGGTATGATTCTGATTCATAATGAATGCATTAATTACAAATGAGGGGCAGTTTCTTGAGGAGAGGGCCCGAGCCAGTATTTTGGGGACAGCATCACGGTGACTGCAAACTATAGTCATGTGACTAGAGACATCTGAGTATATCCTGGAGGTCAGAGGGGTTGAAGCTGAATTGACTGAGTATTCTGGCCTGCAAACACGAGGCAAGCACACTGGGTGAATTTTAAGGAACAAAAACTTTAAATGAACTCTTGATAATTTAAAAAGCATTAATATGGGCTGGGGATTTAGCTCAGTGGTGCCGCACCTGCCTGGCAAATACAAGGGCCCGAGTGCTACACCCCATAACAGAAAAAATATTTATGTGCTGATTTATCATATAAAGAGGAAGGTCAAGGATTATTTATACTCTTTCCTTTTAAAATTATTAAAATAGGGCTGGGGATTTAGCTCAGTGGTTCAGGCACCTGTCTTGCAAGTGCAAGGGCCCGGGTTCGATCCCCGGTAACCACATACCATACGGGGCGTGGAGACTCACACCCAGCAGCAATCAGCACCACATACTACAGTGCCGGGCGTGGTGGCTCACGCCTGTAATCCCAGCACTCAGGAGGCAGAGGCAGGAGGATTGCTGTGATGTAAGTTGGAGGCTGAGCTCAGGGCCAGCCTGAACTACAAAGCGAGACCCTGTCTCAAAAAAATAAAAATAAATAAATAAAATTATTAAAACAGTAGATTGACATTATAAACAGCCAAGGAAAAAAGAAACACTCATAATGCTATTTTTTCTACATGCAAATATATTTGAGCATGTTTACAGTTATAATATGCATTTAAAATTGCCTTCTGTTTTTTTTCCTATTTTTTGACAGTATTCATAATTCATTTTAATGACTATAATATTTCACTGGGAAGATCTCCAATAGTTAACATTTTGCCTTTTACAGAGCATGTAGACTAATTCTGTTTGTTGGGTTATTTTTTTCCTCCTCGGATTTAGATGTATGGCCAGGGCCTTTGCACTGATTCTTTTCATTTTTAAAAAAATTTTGAGTCAGGGTCTTGCTCAATCTCAGAGTTCCCCATGGTTGGTCTCAGACTTTCAGTTTTCCTGCCTCAGCCTCCCGGAGTGCTGGGATTAGAGGCAGTGTCACCACGTCCAGCTTGTAGCATCTTTTCCTTTGGGTCACTTCTCAGGATCGGTTTCCAGTGATAAGATTACTGTGTCAACAAGAACAGACATTTTTATGACTCGTGATACACATTGTAAATTGCTTTACAAAAGGTTTGGCCTTTTATTTTGCCCAGTTTAAAGGTGACTCACGAGCCATAAGCCAGTGCTTACATTTTTGGAAGTTAATTATTATTTCCATATTAGACAGAGAAACTCTGTGCACATCTGATTTTCTTCTAATTGCTTTCATTATACAGAGCTGACTTGTTGAGAGAAATGTCCTGGCCGTGAGACATTCCAGACAACAGAGCCATCACTTTTGTGCTTTGGATCAGTTCCAACTTGGTATTCAGTTCCCAGAGCTCTTCATATTTCTTTTGGCAGAGATATCTATCGCTATGGTCAAGTGCAGCTGAAGGGTTCAAGTCGCAGGGTGAGCCGATCAAGGTGCCTATTTTAGCATTAGGTTAGTAGTCTGTGGCCAGGTGTCTGGGTATTTGGAGAGAAGTAATTTTGAAAAGTGGTTTGCAAATGTGTAACTAAACAGCATCAAAACAGTTGGATGCAGATCTTCTGTACAAATCTCCCCCCCCCGCCCCCAGCACACACACCGCCTGCCCAGCTGAAGGATAATCATTGGATTTGGGTGAAAATTCACTGAATGCAGCAGAGTCAGGCCCTGGTTGTGTCACAGATCTGTACTTTGCAACAAATTGCTTGACTGGGTTTCTACCTTTGACAGGCAAGGGTGTAAGGACACGAGTCCCAACATCCCTGTAATTCTTTAAGTGTGAATTACTAGATTTTTGTAGCCAAAAATATAGTTTCCCTATTCATTGGTGCTTTTGTCAGGCACAGATGGAGAAGAACAGGATGTAAAACATGCTTATGGTGGGACATTGTCCCCAGAGGACTCCGTGTCATACACATAAGAACTAAAGGCAAAAATCACTCTAACAATCTGTGATTGGAATTTGCTTGGGGCATCTGTGCTCCTCCTTAGTGCGTTAAACAGGGAAA
This sequence comes from Petromus typicus, assembly GCA_004026965.1. Lineage (NCBI taxonomy): Eukaryota > Metazoa > Chordata > Mammalia > Rodentia > Petromuridae > Petromus > Petromus typicus. The sequence continues at coordinate 3,446 of PVIR01021205.1, forward strand.
GATTCACTCTTGTCCAGCAAGGAAGAGGAAGTTGATCCATCCTGTGAAACTGGTCTGAAATTTACTACCATTGCTTTATTTGCTGACTGTAAACATTCTACCATAAATAATAGCACTCTCAGCAGCATCATTTTCAAACATGAAGGCCAACAATATTTTATTTAGCACAGCATTTTACAAATCTAATGGCAATTTGGTAAGAAGGAATGCGATGAAATGGAATGTCGGGGGCAGTGGTGCAGGCTTCTGAACAGAACTCCAGGACAGGCAGGAGGGTGGAAAGCTGGGCAACTTTGTGAGGCCCTGTCTCAAAGTAAAAATTTAAAAGGCCTGGAGTTGTAGCTCCGTGATTAAGTACTTACAAAGCATGTGTGAACCCCTGGTTCAATCTCCAGTATTGAAGAAAGAAAAGAAAAAGAAAGTAGGATGAAATTTATTTTCTTGTTTTAGCAAGTATGTTTCATTTAATCTGTTACAAAAATAACAGTTATTCTCATTTTCCCCTAGGAAGTCAATGAGTCAGTAGACACAATTAATAAGAAAGTTATGTGGTCACTTTAATGCACACCTTTGTAGTGGCCGTAGAAGTGTTTCTATTGGCTATGAAAACCTTGTCACAAGAAGCAAGGTAAAGGTCGCTTTGTTTCCGTATTGCAAGATGAGATGTGGTCATGACTCAAACAAGTAGTAGTGGTGTACGCCTGTAATCTTAGCAACTCCAGAGGCTGAGGCAGAAGGATTGCACATGCAAGGCCAGCCCGCACAACTTAGTAAAACCCTGAGTCTTACTCTGGGTCTTAAAAATAAATAAAAAATAAAAATAAAAAATAAAAGGTACTGAGGATGTAGCTCCATGGTAGAGTGCCCGCTGCATCTGGTTCTTCACTCCTCCAAAACAAAAGCAGTAAACCACACCAAACAAAACATAACTGATAGAACTCAGGGGCCCTCATATGCTTGAGGATACTAAGAATGAACCCAGCACTCAGCACCTCCCCAGGGAATAGGCACAGGACAGTGCTGGGTCACAGCTAGAGGGCAAAGACATGTAAGTAGTCTTCAGCACCACAAAGCCATCCTTATTCATTGCAGCTTAGTTTCATTTGTCTGTTTTGTAGTGCCTATTCTAAACTAGGCACTGTATCAGGGTTCTGCTCTGAGCAAAACAGAGACCTTGCCCCTGCTGGAGAAGACAGATAATAAGCAAACAAAAGGGAGACATATCCAATGGCGATAAGTACCATAAAAAAGGCAGAGTATGGAGACAGGGTGGGAGGGTACTGTTTTTGATAAAGCTTTCACTTCAGGTAAGGTTAGGTCAGCCTTTCTCATCAGAAGCTACTGACTCAGAATCCCAAAGGAAAAGGAGTCTGGGCTTGTGGTATGAGTGTTGAGTCAGGCCAAGAGAATGGTATCAGCAAGAACTCTGAGGCAACAACATGCTTAATGCATTTCACTAAGTAAGGCACTGTTGTGCCTGCAGGGGCATCAACAGGAAGAGAATGGGAAAGGGCAGGAGTCAGGTAGATGAGTGGAACGGGGCCAAGTCACATGTAGATGAAGATGTTCTGTGACTTTCTTAATTAATTTTCTTTGTGTTTGTGTGTGTGATGTTCAGGGTCCAACCTAGGGCCTTACGCATACTAGGTCAAGTGCTCTACCATGGAGCCATGTTCTCAGCCCTGGCTTTTATTTTGAATGATGTGGTAAGCCATGGAGCAGAGCAGTGAAATCATCTGACTTCCAAAGAGTTTAGTAATGAGATGGAGACTTCCATACGATGTGGTTTTCTTAGTTATTTTCCTCACTGTTGGGACATACCTGACACAAGTTAAAGGAAGAGATGTTTATTTTAGCTTATGGTTTGTGGAGGTTTCAATCCATGGTTGACTATCTCCAAGGAGGGATGGCATGGTGGAGGAGAAACAGTCCACAGCAGGGTAGGGAGAAAAGCAGCACACAGCAAGCCTTCCTTTCTGTTTTTATGCCATTCGGGTTGGAAGCCTATTGGTTGGCATTACTCACACCCAGAGTTGGTCTTTTGTCTTCAGTTAATCCATTCAGCCACACCCTGAACTATGATAATCCAATCAGTGGAGTGATCCACTTACACACCCATAATCCATATTCATATGCCCTAGAATGTACCACCTCTAAAAAGTCCCACCTATAAATGCACAAGGCTGGGGGAGGGGGATCTAGATACTAGCACTGACGCGGATAATAGAGAGAGATTAGATCACAGGGAGCTTATAATTACAAATGCCTTCTCATATGTGAACAATTAAAAACTCATTTCCTCAATGACACTAGCCACATTTCCAGTGTTCGGTAGCCATGGGTAGCTAGTGAGTACTGTATTGGATAGTGAGATATAGATTATTTTTTTCATAACAGAAATTTCTTTTGAACATTGCTGGTAGAGTCTTGGGCCACTGTAGAGAAAGCCATTGGGAGTTTAAAGCAGAGGAGTTTATGTGCTCAGTTATCTCACAAGGTTACTGTATTGAGAATAGAAGACAGGGCATGAAGAAGGTAGAGAGAACACATGTTCTGGAGTGTCTTGGATGGTAGCATGGGTAATGAGAATAAAATGGTTAGATTTTGGGTGGATTTTGAAGGCAGAACCAATAGAGTTTCTGCTGGAATTAATGCACGGTGTGAGGAAAAAAACGTGATGACAGTGTCGTCAGTGATGATGTGGGAGAAGAATGCAAAATCCATAGGAGGGACTGGTCCTTTAGAGCATGAGCCCCGCTTGCCTGGAGCCGGGAGGGAAGGCAGTGCTCTGGGGGGACAAAGCCATCTGGGAAGTCCTCACCTGAGCAGCAGGAGATGAAGCAATCCGGAGAAAGACAGATGTGATGGAAATTTAGGGATGGTGAAGGAAGTTTCCAGTGGCATTAGAAGTAGTTATTAGAATAAGTGTTGATAAGAGAGTTAAAAAGAGAAACACAGTATAGTTGTTAGTGGTAAGGACCTGTATGAAATAGTTGGCTTTGAACCTCTCCACCCTTCTCCCCTTTAAAACTTGGACTGCTTGTGTGCAAGCAGTAAGGGAGCAGATGTCTAGGTTCCTCCAGGGCTGGCATTTTCTTAGATGAATCTGTAGGAGATAGAATGGAAAAGAGATGAAGTGATTGGAAAGGGGGACCTTATAACGGCAGACTACGGAATCTAAATGGAGTAACTAGGAAGCTGTGTGCAATGGCTGACATCTGTCATCCAAGCACTTGAGAAGCAGGAACATTGCTGAAAGTTCTAGGCCAGCCTAGGCTTCGTAAAGACATTGAGCCCAGCCTGAATACACAATGAGACCTTCTCTTTAAAAACAAAGACAGAAGCAAAAGAAATATTTATATGTGAGAAAGTGGGGAAAAAACAAACAAACAAACAAACAAACAGAGGGTGATAAGTTGGGAGGAAGCAGAGGGATCGATCCAGTGGAGGACCCAGTTTTCCCAAGGACAGCTGGAGCTAATCATGTCTGCTTCTGGGACGGCTCCTATCAAGAAGCTGAAGGCTTGAGCCCATACCTTTACAGGCAGGGCTATGGTGGGGGACGAGGCGACAGCAAGTCAGTTCTTTGGACCCTGTCTGGATCCATCATCATAGGCTGACTTGATGAGTCTCAGAATCTCCTGACTTCTGTCTTACTGTGGACCTTGTCTACACGTGGTCAGTGAGCAAACGCCCGAGGGCAGGGTCGGCTCCCCAGGGCTTGCCCTGTGATTCTGTGTGTATCACCATGGATCTTGAAGAAATCATTTCACCCCTCTCATTTGGGAACTATGGTTTTGCCATAATAAGGTCTTGTCCTAAAAATGCTGACCTTCAATTTGGGGTTGGGAGATGTATCCGTGCAGATTTTTATCTGCTGTGGCCTGTCGGAGTATCAAACATGAAAAAGTTGCCCTGTGTAGCACGTTGAGGGGTCCGGACTATGTAGTCTTCGAATGAATGAGTTAGTCAGGAGTGAGACTCGGAAGCCAGAAGCCTGCATGTCCTTCTGGTCCGGGGCTGGCTGGACCTTCATCCAGTCTCTGCAAAGTCTCCCTGAAACACCTTTTTCTTTCCACTTTGTCAGTGCCGTGTTCGGAGCTTCTTCAGCAGAAATGACAGAGGCTCTCAGACTCGAATGCAGTACTATGACCTGTGAATTCCTATGAATATTTGAGTATTTTAATAATATTTATTTAGGAGAGATTCCAGACTGCTCCCTCCCTTCCTCCCTAGGGCCTAGAGAGAATGAAGAGCAATCCAAGGTAAATTTGTAACAAGATGGTCTTGCTGGAGCTCTGTAGATCTGGCTGATGAAGTAAGTGGTAGTTTTTAACTAAAATACCCACTTTTTTTCCCGAGTTTTCTAGGGCCCTTGGAATGATCTAATTAATTGCTTTACCGGCTATTTGAACTGGTTGAACTTCTTGAGGGACAGAAAACAAAAGAACGATGTTGAAATGCGAATAGACAGCTCTGAGTTCCAGTCTCTGGCTGCAAAATACAGAGCTGGCGTCAGTATCTCACCAACGTCTGTAGAAAGGCTCTAAAAAAATCTCGCAAGATGTATTTGTTTCCGTGGGTTGGAGTCCTAAGGTACCGAAGAAAAACAAAAAGCAATAAAAACAAACAAAGGAGTTGTACTTGGAGTTTGCTCAGCACCGGCTGAATAGCTAATTGTTTCTTATGTTCATCCTCCCCCCCCCCTTCTGCTTGAATAGATAATCCTTACAAAACATCTATTCATTCTACAAGTGAAAATTTCAGGCATACTTGATACTGACCTTGGCAAGAGTAATGGACCGAGATTGAGTGATGGATTTGTGCATTTTGGTGCTTTGTATACTAGTTTATGAATATTTGAGCAATTGGAAAAGAAGATTTATAGTGTTTTAATTGATGAATACAAAGAAGGCTAAAACTTATAGATAAATTTATGGGGTATACATTATTTTGAAAGCTTTTTTAAAGTACAAATTCAATTTTTGTTATTGCTTCAAGAAAAACCCCCTAAAAATGATGGCTTTCTTTTGTATTTTGATTCGACCATTTTAATTGCCTTGTGAGCAATTATTTTTTAGGGAAATGAAGTGAGAGAATATAGTTTAGTGAAAGTATCAGATTTTTAATTGTTAAATTTGGGCTACTTGGCTTTTCTGTGAAGTCACTGCATGACTCTGGAGAAATTGTTTATGAAATTAGAATGAGAAACATGTGATAATGAAAAAATTATAAAACTAGCTCAGAGCCCGAGCAAAAGGCATGACCAGAAACCAGACTTGGGTTTTTCCCTGAAAATACCTAATCTTGTCTGCAAACCTAATTTTTTTAGCATATTATTTTATTTTTTTAAGCTTCCATTTAATTTTAGGCACCTATAAGCTCTTCAATTTGTTAATGGAAAGAGATGTCACTTACACCGGATGGCTACACAGAAACTTTATTCTGGTAAAACAATCTCTTAAATCCTTATATACACAGTCCCTCACTGTGGGCTTTATAAGGTCAGTACAAGCCGCCCAGCCCTGGGCTGTTAGGAACGCAGCCAGCGTGTCCGACACAGCACTAACCTGAGCAAACACACAAACTAGCACACAGTTTAAACAGCGCCATTTGATTTGAATTTAACCTAGTTTGAACAGAAGACTTTTTTAAAAAAGAAAAATCAACAGTCACATTACTCATAGAGTGTTACGTTGTAGCAATGGCGTTGAGCCGTACCCTTTTTAAAGTCAGATCTTTGTTTTTAATTTAAAAACTTTATTCATACCTGTTTGCACTATATGTTGTATTCATTGTGGATTCAGCTATTTTTAAACTATTACAAACTACAACTTGTAGGTCAGCACTTATTTCTGATCTCTGATTGCTTCTGAAGGAAAAAGCTTCGCAAGCTGATATTGAAAAAGCACAGTCCTATACAGGCACAAATGGTGCTGGACTTAGCATGAGCCCAGAGGCTGCGGGGTTCAGCATCCAGTGTTAATTCTGTGACCGTCACCCTAACCAGTCACTCAGGCTGCTGCATCTCTCTCTTAGAGAAGAGCTGAGAGCATTGCCTTTATAGGGTTTCCAAGTACATTATAAATGGTAAGAAAGTACTATCTGAACATGTAAATCTCATGAGTGTTGGGGGGCATTGTCCTGGAGATAAACTACATTCTTCAACCCCATTCCCTCCTTCCATCTTTAGCCCTCAGAACCCATGTTCTGTTTAATTTATGCTATTAATATTTTGTATCTATTTGCATGTATTATTATATATTAAATGGTTTTAAATATGTATAAATGGTTTCATAGTACCTGTTGCCCTATGATTTACTTACTTGCCCTTTTTACATTTTTAAAAAAAAATCTATCTTGTTTATATGTGATATATATATATATATATATATATATATATATATATATACACATTCTTTTAATTTGGTATTTATGGCATAAACATTACATTTCATTAATCAGCTCATTAGTGGAAATGTGGTTGTTTAAAATATTTCTCTAATGTAAACAACATTTGTATTATTTTTGCATTAAGTTGGATCAAGTCAATAGTTTCTTATCGAGATAACTAATACAAAATCACTACATTTTGAATGTGTGTAGTTTAACTTCCTGTGATATTACCAAATACTGGAAAATGATTTCCCCAAATACTCTCCACCCTTGTTGCCAACTCAGGAGTAACAAATGCTTTACCCCTGGACCTTGCAGTGTCCTTTCGGCCCAGCCTATTTGCAGTCACAGGGTGAATCCTTGCCCGGCCCGGCCCTGTCGGGGCACTGACCAGGTCAGACCCTGTCTGGGGCTCCGCACTGCTGTCCCCACAGTCCGCAGGGCGCCGGGCCCTCTGCGATCACACTGTCTGTCCTCGTCTGTCGGTGCCCAGTCAGGCCGGGATGAAAGGCCGCCATTTTCTCCAACTTGGCTTTTACTTTTCTGCTCCTGCAACTTGATCACATTCTTCTACATTCCTTTATTGATTCAATAAATATTTATTGAACTTTTACTTCCTGCCAGGTGCGGGGAACATAAGGGTGAACGAGAAAGACAATATCTAGGCACTCATGAAGCTTATAATTTTTAGCACAGTGTGAAGGTGGGTAGAAAAGGAATGAGAAAAACACTGAATACTATTATTTTCCTAGTTTAAAGTACCATGAAGAAAGTAAAGTAGCATGTCAGTGTGAGATGGGCGGAGGGAAAGTCCAGGTGGAAAGGCGAGAGGCGCAGGTGCTCAGGGCAGCTCCGCAGAGGTCACGTCCCTCCTGAGACCGCCGAAGCCATTCACGCCAGGGCTGTTTCCCGCCCAGGCAAGAGCAGCTGCCCAGCCCGGCCCGAGGAGCTGAGCCGCAGAGCTGCCTTGTGGCTGGGTGGGCAGGGCTGGCAGAGGTGACCTCTGGGAGCTGGAGGCAGGCGCCGTGCAGCAGCCTCTCCTCGGAACCGCCTCTGACCTGCAGCCTGAGAACCATCTCTTTGGCCCACGATGCTGCAGAGCTGTCCACTGCACTTAACAGCACTTTGGGTCCTGGTATCTGTTCTTCCCAGAGAGAGATTTTGCTTTTGTGTTGCTCTTTTGTTTCTGCCTTCTGAGACAATATTCTATTGTCTAGAATGAGGAAAGAAGGAAGAGGAAAGGTACAGTAGTGAAGATGTCTGTTCTATCCGAGTCGCTTGGAATGAAGTGTATTCTGTGAAATAAAATGTTCCTGTGGTATATCTGAGTTAATTTCCACAGTGACAAGTAGGACACATTTAAATTTCGTTAATAATGAGAAGGCCAAGGGCTGGGGATTTAGCGCGTGGTTACGGCATCTGCTTGGCAAGTGCAAGGTCCCAAATTCAATCCTTGATAACCACATATCACAATGCCAGGGCTGGTGGTTCACACCTGTAATCCTAGCGCTCAGGAGGCATAGGCAGGAGGATTGCTGTGCTGTGAGTTTGAGCTCGCCTAGCTACATAGTGAGCTCAGGGCCAGCCTGAACTACAAAAGCAAGACCCTATCTCCAAGAAAAAAAAAAAAATGATGATGATGATGATGGGAAGGCCAGTTAGTGTTTGTAAAGTGACTTTTCACCCTTCCCAGGTTTTCTTTTCATTTTTCTCAGAAAAATAGTTTGCACACTCTCTCCTAAAGTGCCCCACCTACTCAGAGCTTTAGCTTTTCATGTAGGAGTCACAGTGTGTTATCTGCCACAGGGACTTTTCTCCGCCGCTGCTGCTGAAGATAACACCGCATGCCCAAGACTGTGCTACGTGTGGGTTGTCTGTCTTTATCTTCAGGATAATCTTTGAGTTGTGTGTTCACCCTGTCTTACAGGAGGAAAAAAACTGTGATTCAAAGAGGTCATTACTTGTCCTGGGTTATAGAATGAATGAAAAATGAAGTTGACATTTGTACTGGGGCCTCTGCCCAGCTCTCTATGAAGCGGCCATGCTTGAAGTAGTGCTAGCAGACATTCAGCGTTTCCTCGTGTCTCCAGCGGTGGCCTATGTGCTGTGACTTGTATCCTCCACGGTGAGCTCCTCTGTGAGCATTTAGCACAGATCTGCGAGGAAGAGAGCACAGCGGGCAGGAGTGGGACTCTGTGAAGTGTGACTACCTGGGTGTGGGGCTCTCTGCCAGTCGTGTGGCCAGTTGCCTGGAACCTCTGCAGCTTGGCTTCCTGATGTGTAAGGTGGAGATCAAAGCATGGGGACGTTAAGGATTAAATGGGATGATGCACACAGGATGCAGAGAATGGAGTCTTGAGCTTAGCGCTCTCCTAATCTCAGGTGTCAGCTCAGATATCCCTGCTGCGGAGTCCTCACCTGAGCCCCAGGCCAATGTGGACCTACCACAGACACTCGGCATAGCTGCCCTCTGCATGCAGCTTCTGACTTCCTCCCAAGAGGTGTCCATGCTGGGGACCGGCCTGCCTGGGGGCTGCCCCTCGGGGACATTGCGAGTCCTGTCTGCATCGGCCTTTTTGCCTCCATCTCAGTCTCAGAGGCAGCACCCGGCTTGTCGTTGGCTCCTGGTGCACATTTGTTTAATGACCCTGTGTTTCTGACAACCCTGAACTAGAGCTTTCATTATGGACAAAACAGTCACTCTGACCTCCCTTCAGTTATTTTCTACAAAGAGCATTCCCGGAACTCCATTCCCAGATGTAACTCCGAGTCCCTCATGGACCTGTACTTCTAGCTCCGACCTCTCTGTCTGCTTTTATAACTAAGACACCTTCTGGTGAGCATCCCAGGCACATGTTCAACACCAACCTTTTTCTTCCAAGCCAAGTGTCCTTCCAGTGTCCCTCCATCAACCATATACAATCTCGCCCATCCCATAGAGACTGGGACATACAACCCTGCACCTGCCAGTCCACAGTGAAGCCACTCACCTCCCTGTTACCACTGTCACTGCCGCTGCTGCTGGCTGAGCGAGACCCTTGTGCTCAGAGCATGACTCCATTGTATGCACAGAGACTGGGAGGCAGGTTTCCTCCTAATTAAAACAAAGTAACGTTTGAAAGAAGTTAAAGATTTGCCCAGGAGCCACAGCTGGAGGTCTGCGAGAGCCTTCATTCAGCCAGCCCGACCCCAAAGCCTGTGGCCTAATTCTCAGAAATTTCTCCAGTGAGATCTTTCCTCAGCCACCAGATCTGGAGGCTTTAATTTGGACTGGATCTGGTCCAGTTGTTTCAAAAGCCTTTCCTTTGCTTGTCAAACCTTTCTGCAGCTTCTACATAGCCCTGCCTGGCACAGCACGGCTTGTCTAAAATACAAATCCAGCGCTGGAACTCTTCTGCATAAAAACCATTCTTGATTTCCTTTTGCTGCTGCTTCTTTTTTTTTTTTTTAATTTTAATTTTTTTTCCTCTACTAGGGACAGAACACATGGTGGGCAAGTCCTCTGCCCCTGAGCGATACCCCTGGCTCCGCTCTGCACCTCTCAGTCTCGACTCCTCGCATAGCGCAGTCCTTCTTGGTATTCTCCTACCTCTTCCTCCCTCGCTCCTACCGCAGGTGCACCTGAGCCTGTCAGTCCCTTCTCACACAGCAGGCTTAGCACATGCTACCCAGAGCCCACCCCACCCCTTCTTCTCTTTGCTTAGTGAGATCTTTTTCATCCTTTAGCGTTCAGTTTGTAAGCCACATCCTCTGTGGAGGCTTTCAAAGCGGGCCGGCGCGCCCCTCCCGCCCGGGTTTCTCACAGCGTTCTACACCCGTCATCCGGGCCAACACATTGCTGATTTCAAAGCAGAGATGCGACAATTTGGGTGGCTGAGAATGGTTCCTGGACACAGTGGGAAAGGAGACCTGGGGGTCCCGGAGAGAGGAGACCTGGAAGGGGCTGGGCAGGCTTTCCAAGGCAGCAGGCGGCAATGTGAGTGTGTGTGTGTGTGTGCACGCGCGTGCACGTGTGCGCACATGTGTGCATGTGATGGGAGGCGTGTGCTGCTCCTGCATCTGCCCTGTACAGTCAGTTGTTTGTTGAACAAATGAAAGTCATGCCAGATCTCAGAATCTTTAAGATTTGAAAGTATCCAAAGCTCCTATGTAGTGTAAATGGCTTCAACTAACCTACAAATCAGCTCTTGCTAAGGACAGCTGTCTGCTCGAGCTCCAGGCCTCAGTTTAAGTCTTGACTTTCCACAAGAAGCCTTCTCCTCCTCACAGCCTCCACTCCCACATCTCGAAAATGGGAATAATATCGGCTGTGTGCAGGGATTGCTGTGAACAGAAGGAAATGAGCCAGCCCCGGACTCACAAAGGAGTCTTTGTCACAGGCACAAAGATACACATGGCTCATCGTGACAAACAGGAACTGGAAGACGAAGTCATGCTCTCCAGCAGCTGTGAAGTCAGGGTTTCGTGTGGGGGTCACAAGAGTGAAGTCGATTAAGAATGTTACTGACATTTGATTTCTTTAACCTACCGAGATGCATTCCCTCAAGCTTCCAAGTCCTTTCCGGCTGCAGTGCTCAGTGCCAGGCCTGAGGGATCAACTTCTCCCTCGGTGTGGCCTCCCCTCCGTGTTTTCTCTCGCTGTGTAGTAGAATCAGTAGGCTGAGTGAGGGGCAGGCCGCTGAACTCCTCCCAAACTTGCTGACTCAGAATCAGGAACCAGAAGAGAACTAGAAATCTGTGTTCTAAGAACCTCCTCGTTTGGTTCAGATTAATGAAAGGTTTGGGCACCACTAGGACTCACGCCACTTGGACAATGCCCAACACACACATTTTCCAGCATTTTAGTCTTGAATTTTAAAGAAATGCTTATTTGCCTTTTCATAAACAGCATTAGCTTTCTTAGCACCTGTTTCACTTTCACTGTGGCTAGGGGCCAGGGGGGCTGGTCCCACTCAAACAATAGGAGAAAAACAGGGCACACTTTCCTACCTTTTTAGCATCCCTGAGGAATTTTCCCCCTGTCCTACTGTGGCTATTTAAATGTTAATGTCATTCAGCACAATAACCTTTTAACAATCAAAAGATTTTTTTTTTATGACAAACTTGTTTCTCTCTTTTGCATTCTGTGCGTGCCCCGTTGTTTAAAGTAGAGAGCTCTGTGTTTAAATTCTTTGACCTTTCAAATCTCAGAAAAAATCCCATCCTAGTGGCTTCTCAGCAGTACAGTGTTAGTAAAAGGGAGAAACTCATCCAGTATTTAACCCGAGCTCTGCAGTCTGAATGTGCTGAGTCACCTCATCGCTGCCAGGTCAAATATTTTGCACCTAGGAAAAGTACTGCAGGAAGTCAGGCTGGGAGCAGCTGGCTGATGTGCTGTCACTTGGATCTGAATAGGAAGACTGGAAAGGGGTAGTGCATAGATCCACAGGAATCTGCATATACTTTATAGCTTGTTTTTAGCGATTCCTCACAGCCTGTAACTTCACTTTCTGATGGTTTGGTGGTGAGCATCTTTAAATATTTCTCCTTCTTTCTACAAAGTGAAAAATGAATTTTAATGATAAAATGGTTGTCTTGCAATATTTGGAAAAATAGAAAATCAGTTGGTCATTATTCTGAAGTTTCGCATAACTGAGATCCTTAAATTAGTTTTGTTTTAGAAGATAATAAAAATTGCAAGAATTGGGGCCAAGGATTTAGCTCAGTGGTTCCAGTGCCTGCCTTGCAAGTGTCAGGTCCCAGGTTCGATTCCTGGTAACCACATACAACATGGCAGGACATGGAGCCTCACGGCCACCAGCAATCATCAACACATACCACAGTGCCAGGTGTGATGGCTCACGTCTGTAATCCCAGCACTCAGGAGGCAGAGTCAAGAGGATTGCTGTGAGTTTGAGGCTGGCCTGGGCTACATAGTGAGCTGAGGGCAAGCTTGAACTGCAAAGCAATACCCTGTCTCAAAAAAAAAAAAACAAAAAAAAACTTGCAAGAATAAACCACATATCAAGAGTCAGTTTCACACTTCAACTTTTCGGAAGCCTGTTTTCCTATTTTGATGATGTAGTTGAACAGATAGGGAGGAGGTATCTCTGCTGTATTAATGAAGCAAGTGGCAGGAAGCCACCGTTTTCCTCAGAATCAGAAAGAAAACTTGCAGAACTCTTGCTGGCAATGTGGATTAGAGATAAATATAAAGGTCAGAATAACCTTTTATTTGCATAATGTCAAAGTGCTCGTTTGGGATTCTTGTAGTGGGGTTTCAGTCCTGACAGGCCCCTCCACGTGGTGGAAATCTGCTGTGGAACTGTGGCCACAGCCTCCCCGGGTGCTGAGGCATGCGTGGGATGGAGAGTGGGACCAGTGTGCCTGCAGGGGCAGCTGTGAACTCTGTGACAGCTTCTGTACTGTGCACGCTTCCTTCCTAGGTGCCAGAGGCTGCCACGAAGCATGGCTTGCACCCCTCCTCTGGACCTCTCCAGTCAGAGGGGCAGGGTGGGAGCTGAGCCCGGCAGCGAGGTCCCTGGTGACTAAGCCCAGTGGAAGGTCCCTCCGCACTCACCAGCAAGCAACGCTGTGTGTGGGGAGAACAAGGGTGTCACCCGAGGTTCCAAGTCTTGCTGCCTCTCGGTGAACAATGAAGAGGGCGTTGGGGTGAGGTGGGGAGACGTGAGGGGAAGGGAGATCCACCCACGAGCCCCAGTGGGACTCAAAGATCCCAACTCAATATGCTTTTCTGCTGCTAGCTGTTGGGTAACTAACACCTACCAAGGAGAAGTGAAATGTGTTAATAATCTGTTTAATAGTTTAGATTAATGGATAGAATATTTGCAACCAATGACTTGGCAATTAATTGCCAATAACTTAGCAATTTAAAAAAAACTAAAACTAAAACTAAAAGCCCTAAAGAGCCCATCATCATCTAGCTCCTTGAGGAGCTTGGAATTGGGCCACCATTGCTAAGTGTGGCACAAGGGCCGGAGTCAGGATGTGGCATGCAGCAGGGGGCACCTGGCAGAGCCTGGGCTGACACAGTTCAAATTCTCCCTTGTTATGAGCTGCGTGCTCTGCAACAGCTGATTCAAGCCCTGTAAGTGTCAGGTTAGTTTCTCTTCCTAGGTCCAGGCAGGGGCTAGAGCGCCTTAGCCATGTGACCCTTTCTGTTCCCTCTCCTCGGTGGCCCAGGTGGGCCCAGCTTGGTGCCTGAGCACCTTGGAGACCGTGCCAAGGAGCCAAGTGCTCTGGGTCTCCTGCCTGTTTCCAAGTCCCAACTCAAGTCCAGCGCTTCTCAAGAAGATGAGACAGGAGCAGAGAGGAGAAGTTGCAGAGTCAGCTACGTGGAGATCCTGGGAGCGGATCAGCTGAGGGCACTGGCAAGATCCAAGAAGTGCGAGGAAAGCGTGAACAGGGTGGGTGAGGAGGGAGCAGTCGACGGTGCGGCGGGGTGTGAGGGGTCCAGGTGGGCAGCACCAGTTTACAGGCTTGGCATTTTACTGGAGGAGAAGCACAGGACACGGTGAGGAGCACAGGTGGTACGGTGGAGATCTACAGGGATCATGGTTGCAGTGTTGAGAACAGACTGGCTGGCTGGGCAGTTTGAAATGTGAAGACCAGTTAAGAACCACAGCAGTCATCCAGACGAAGGACGATAATGGTGCGGACCCAGGCTCATAAAGTGGATTCTGGATCTGTTTTGAAGGTAGAACCAACAGGATTTATCCTGAGGCTGAATGTCGAATTGAGAAGCAAATAAGCCAAAGACTGTCTCCTGAGTGCAGGATTAAGCACGTGAAGGTGGAAGTTTCCAACACGGGCTGGGTGAGTTACACAGGTTTGAGACACATTGAAAGCTCATGTGGATCCATGGTGAGTTTAGGTGTTTTGGGTTTTTTGTTTTTATGAGGCAGGGTCTCCCTATGTAGTTCAGGCTGGACTTGAACTCATTACATGGCCTGGTGTGGCCTCACACTCATATCCTCCTGCCTCAGCCTCCCGAGTGCTGGGATCGCAGGCATGCACCACCACACTCAGCTCCACACTGAGTTTGACATGGCCACTCGTTACGAAGTACAGATCAACTAGTGGAGAGGTGTTTGGTGACACACTTTTGGAAGTCACCAGCCTATAAACCAAAGCTGGAGACAAGGGGTTCATGAAGGGAGCGATGTGGAGACACAAATGTGGACAAGCAAGTGAGGAAGCAAAAGTCTGAAACTCAGGGCACTACAATATTGAGAGCTCTACAAGGGGAGCAGTTGGCAGCCAATGGCAGCCAACTTTGGGAATTTCTGATCACCTGGGTGATGGCAGGGAAAGAATTGTAGATGAAGAAAGGGTGAGTGTGAGACCCTAGGTGTGAAGACCTGCTTTGGGAAAGGAGAGAATGGAGGTGGTATGGGCTGGGGAGCCTGTGTGGGAGCAGTGGGGGGTGCTGCCCTTACTTCCCAGGAGTTGCCCGCTGACCTGGGTAATGATGCCGGAGGTCTTGCTCCAACTTATCACACGTCAACTCTGTGCAAAACACATCACACCTCTATATCTACACTTTAAGAAAGATAGTCGTGTTATCCTGAGAAGATGCGGAAATCGGGGTGCAGAAAGGTCGAAAATTTCACCCTGGGTCAGTCTGTGAGAAGCAGTCCTTAACCTGGCGGGTGTGTCCTGGATTCTCTGTCTTCCCCATACCCTGTCCCCAGAGATATGGCCCTTCTCTTTCTGGAGAGAATCTGGTTCCCTGCAGAGTGTCAAGGCTGCCCTGGGCACAGCTGAGGGGCTTAGGTTGGGGATATTTGATGGGATTTGCTGTGTGATGTATTGACCCGGCCACAGTATGGTGACTAGGCTGAGTGTGGGAGCCTGGGAATGTGGGGACACATTTGGGGGAGATTAGCTCAACACGAGACCAGTTGAGGGGCCAGCAATGCCCTGCAGGCTGGGAGCTGAGGAATAGATGTGAGCCGTGCAGTTGAGAGTTCAGGATCTGAAGTAAATTAAACCAGTGGTTCAGGGTGAAGGAAGCAATTTTTAAATCTCCACCATCTGTATTATACACTGTCTTCAGAAACAGACTACCCTGGGAATAAGTTCATCTCCTACTTGATGGGCAAAACCACACTTGCTCATCCACCGTCTTACAATGGTGAGTTTCAGGGAACTTCAAAAGAGCCTTGTGGGCTCCCAAGGTAGGGAGCCAGTATTCCAGTGTTGTCGCAGACGTGGTGAGGTGACTAAGGATGAGCAACCCTTGACACTTCCTTTTTGAATTTAGCACCCTGGGAAAGTGACTTCTATATAATTTTAGGAATTCTGATAAAACACCTTGCTAAGCTGCCCAAACTGGCCTTGAATGTGATCTTCCTGCCTCAGTCTCCTGTGGAGCTATGATTTCCATTAATTTTTAATGACAATTACAAAGTGATTTGGAGCTTGTGACCTGCAAGGGTTTAAAAGATTTGAATGATGTAGTTAGACAGTAGTTAGAATACTTCCAGTTTTTCATTTGAAAGGTTTTCTCAGCAATGACATCTGTTTAAGAAGAGTAAAAGTCAATGATGCAATTAGACCAAATTATTGTCGTATAATATTCAGGCATGTGTAGACCTGTGAACTATTAATTCAAAAATAAATCCAGGTAATTTCATTAAAAGATGTACTCTTTTGTTTGTTTGTTTGAGACAGGGTCTCACTTTTGTAGTTCAGGCTGGCCCTGAGCTCAGCCTGGAACTCACAGCAATCCTCCTGCCTCTGCCTCCTGAGTGCTGGGATTACAGGTATGAGCCACCATTCCCAGCACTGTGGTATGTGGTTCTGATTACTGGTGGGCGTGAGACTCTACACCTGGCACTGTGGTATATGGTTATCCGGGATTGAACTCGGGCCCTTGCACTTGCAAAGCAGGCGCTGGAACTATTGAGCTAAATCCCCAGCCCTAAAAGATGTATTTTTCCAAAAATATTCTACATTTATGTGTGTGTGTTTTGTTTTTGCAGTGCCAGGAGCACAGGACCCTGTGCGAGTCACAAGAGCCCTCTACTCCTGAGCCATCATCCAGTCACACTTTTATGTTTAATAGTTGTCAAAGCTTGTGACATGCATAGGATGATTTGGTTAACTGTATACCTCTAATAAGTGGAATTTGCTATTACTTAATCTAAAAGATATATATATATATATATATATATATATATATATATGTTAGGAGTTAGGGCCACAGGAATTTTTTTTATCTTAATTTATGTCCATAGTTTTATGGATAAGATATATAAAAAGGTTACCAGCCAGGTAGGTGATGTACAGCTATAATCTCAGCACTCTGGAAGATAGGATCAACTTCAGCTTGGGCGACTTAGTGACTTAGTGAGACCCTATCTTGAGAATCAAAAATTTAAAAAAAATAGAGAAAGAGCTAGGAATGTAGCTCAGCATGAATGTCCTGTGTTCATTCTCTGATTCTGACCAAAAATTTAAAAAGTTATCAATAAAAGATTTTATGAGGGCCAGGGATTTGGCTCGAGTAAGTACCATACCTACCTTGGAAGCACAGGGGCCCAAGTTTGATTCCTGGTACTGCAAAAAAAAAAAAAAAAAAAGAGAGAGAGAGAGAGAGAAAGAGAAAAAGAAAAAATTTTATGGTGTGGTTGCTAGGAATTGAACCCATGCCTTTCACATACTAACACGGAGCTACAACCCTAGTCTCCCCCACAAAGGTTTTAAACCAGAAAATCAATTTAAGATCTGTGAGTAACAAAAACTTGTACTCAAATTTTTTTATCGCACTATTTATAAAAATATCACAGTGGAAACAACCTAAATTTTTCCAGCTAATAAGTGGATAAATAAAATATGATATTTCAAATGTTATTGGATAATAAAAGGAAGAAGTACTGATGTGCTAAGTGAAAGAAGCCAGTCACGACAGACTTGTTGTATTGCATGATTCTGTTTGTATGAAATGTTCAGAATAGGCAAATTTATAGAGGCAGAAAATAGATCAGTGGTTACTCCAGACACTTGTAGAATAGGTAGCAGTGCAGATGAATACAAGTTTTCTTGTTGGGGTCATGGAAATGTTTTCAAGCTGATTGTGGTGATGTTTGCAAACCAAACATATTAAAAGCAATCAACTTGCGTCCTGTAAAGAAAATGGAGGAGAAGCAGAGGTACAAGGTGAGCCAGGGAGAGAGTAGTGTGTCACTCGAGATCGTGGCAAAAGCACCCGAGATCAGCAACTGTGAGGCCTTTAATTTTGGTGTCCTCGGTTTTCTAAACTAGCTGCACTCCAGTGCAGAGACTGGAGGCTGGAAGCAGAGTTCAGAACCACAGGTAGGAAGTGAAGACATCTACCGAGCACCGCTCACCCGAGAAGTGAGAACACAGCGATCACGGGGAACGGTTTGGCAGCTCTGGGGAGAGGTCGGTACTGGGGAGAGGCTGTCGGTACTGTTCCAAAGATGGGGTCATCACAGAGGACGTGTTTGTGGTCCAAAGGTCGAGAGCTGGTGTGCAAGAGCGTGGAGACAGAGGAGAGCTGCTTGTTTCTGTGATGTGTACAACACGTGGCCGATCAGCCAGCCCTGGCTGTGCCACGGGGGAGCCAACGGGATGCCTGCTCTGTCCCTTCAGAGTTGTGGCACTTACTTCCGGAGACCTGGGGATTTACTCAGTAGCTCTATAGGAATTTTACAGAAATTTCTCATCCAAGCAGTGAACCCCTGTCTTCTGCAGGGTTATTTCTGTAGGAGCTGGTTTCTACACAGCTTGTGTTAAAAGGTGCAGATGCAGAGACTACAACAGGATGAGGATGTGGATGGACCAACACGCTTGCTCAATGGCTTTTGAATCTGGCTCATTTGATTGGCTGATTCATGGTTCCTAAATTGCATGGGTAAGAGTGAAATAGAGCTTTTAAAGTAAAAAAAAAAAAAAAATACTCACCTTAGTTCTTTAGGAGTGTGCTGGAAGGTAAGAAATCAACCACATCAGATGCTAAGTAGGGGTCAGACTGCGGGGTGGAGGGGCCGCCTGTGCGTCTGTCCCTTGGCTGCCTTCAGAATGAACTCAGCCTGGGCTGTCTCTCGGACAACACCGAGCGCAGGTGTGGGCGAGGCAGCGTGCCGCGGAAGACCACAGAGGCCGTGGAGAAACTCACAGTGGACACGTGAGCGCAGTATTGTTCCAGTTTATCTGAAGTCATCTCATTATTTTATACCCTTGTGAAATGCTCAGACAATAACTGTCACGGCGAGTGAAGAGAAGAAGGGAAGTATTTAGCAATATTAAAGAGAGCCGTGGGGGAGGAAACAGCTGGTGTTATTCCTCGCTGTAGTGGGAAGAGGCAGCCTGAGGGAAGGGAATTTCTCCCATTTCTTATGCATTTGCATGATTCATTTGAGGATCACGTTGTGTGTGGCAAGTGAGGAAACTGACTTCCTCCTCCAAATCCTCCGAGTCTGTATATATATTCTTTCCATGGTTTTCTGCTAATGCTCTGAGGGAATGAAGGCTTCCAGGTAGGAGTATCTAGAACTCCCTGGCCGCCAGGGAGCCATTTTTCAGGATATATGTAGATGTAAGCATACGAGCAGGTGGTTGAAGTAGCTGGAAGATGCAATTATTTACTTTTGCTTTTGAATTTATTCTTAATGTTGGCATTGTTGTTACAGTTGACCCTCCACGTCTGCAGTTTCTACATGCATATGTTCAGGCGCCTGTGGGTCGAGAATGTACTTATGTCTGTGTACTGGACGTCGATAGACTGTTTCTCTTCCCCTGACTCCCAAGCAGTAATTCGTAACAACCATTTGTAGTGCTTACATTGTATTAGTTATTCAAAGTAAACTACAGGTGATTTAACATAAATGGAGTACATGTGTAGTGATAGGCAATCACTATACCATTGTCTGCGGCATGATAACAGTATGGTGAATGTTTAAATTAAAGCTAAAGTGATTAGGACAGTAAAAGACACATTGTCGTTAATTTCCCACTAGATACTTCCTGTCTTTTGAACACACTTATTCCATAGTTCTTACCACTTTCTGAAGCAGTTCTGGAAGTCCTGTTTTGAGAGTATCAATTCAAAGGGTTTACAGCAATTTCGGTTCAATATTTTAAAAAGAAAGATTAGGGTGTGTCTTTACCTGCCTGTTAAGCAGATCCCGTGCTTTGCTACTAACTTTCGGGTCTTTCCCAAAGCACAGTGATCTGAGTCTCTTCAGGCCTCAGAGCTGAAACACCCGAAGGCCACAAACGAAGCAAAAGGGAACTAAGGACAATGTGGCTTTTACTGTGATAATGGTTTTAAATTTAAACATTCACCCTCATTTTACATAGTATCTCGTGCACTAGGGGTTGGAAGCCCCAGAAGCTTTTGCTGTCTCTGGCCCAGGACCAGCCCCCCACAGACACCCCGGGACAGCTGTACTGAACATTCGCAGCTGGGTATGAAGTCTCTCCCTGGGTTCTCAGAGCACTGGGGACACAGAGATAAGTAGGACACAGCCCCTCTGAACAGCTCTCCCTGGAGCCTGGTCCTTGGCTGAAGTTCAGAGGCCCTGTGACCTTGGGAGGAGAAAGGTTACATTTACACTGACTTCTAACTGCAGCACAGTATTTCCTTCCGTTGTGAATGATGATGACAAACCACAGTAGCACGAGCTACGCTTGTGAGTATCACTAGGAGAAATCAGGTATTTTCAAGTATTTCAGCAATTGCATTTGTCTTAAAATGGTGTTCAGACATATCACTTTGAATTCATGGTAATTCTCTGGCCTACCACTAAATCTTGTTATTAAATACATCAATAAAAAGATGTATGTGTTACCCCATGAAATATATGCTTTAACACTATGATAAAACTGTATGTCTGTTGTTTACCTTGTTCCAAGGAGAGGTGGCCAGGGGAGTCCAAGGAACACGGAATGGTTGGAGCCCTTGAGGTTTCCGGGCTCCTTGGCACACTGGGAACCCAGAGATCAAAGCAGTGCAGAGCTGGGGACATGGCTGGAGCTGGGGGGCGCAGGCTGGGCTTGCAGTGAGGACAGTCTGGGGGTGTCGGGGACGCGGGGAATGGAACAGGGTGGTGTTACAGGGAGAGCCTGGGTGAGTCCTGGGCACCGGCGCCGGGGTGTGCTGTGTGGTTTCTGGGGACGGGAAGGGGAATGTGGGACGTAGACAGTGTTTACGGGGACCAGGTGAGCGAGGAGGGGAAGAGTTTAAAGAAGAAAACTCCGTGGCATACTAGAATTTTTAAAAATAACTTTATTGCTACACAGAGAAAATACCACAAACTATATGTACCTGGGAAAGTCGGCCCAACGTACATACTGTAACACCACAGTTCGGAGGCTGAGCAATTCTGTCCCCAGAGACTCTCTTGCCCTCTGTCTCCTGCAGCCGTGCTCACCCTCCTTTACAGAACTCAGTCTGCTTTTCTAGAAACAGACACCAGTGCGGGCGTACAGCACACACTTTTTCCGATTGGCTTGTTTCTTTCTGGTCTGAGCGGGACGCACTTGAGATTTATTCACTGCGGTGCGAGCTGACAGTTCCTTCCTTTGTTTTCTTTTTTCTTTCTTTTTTTTTGGTCTTCCGAGCATAATTTATTATAAAGCTGTATACTTTGAAAAGAGAAACAGCCAGCTCTTGTTTCCCTAACACAAAAGTTCAGAAAGCCGTGGGATTTTCAGTCCTTACCAAATGGGACTCTGGGGTAGTCACTGGAGTGACGCTGTGCTGGAGCGTGGTGAGAGCACGTTCCGGCCTGGGATGGTCTCACCGTCAGCGCTGAATCCGAGCACATTTGGAAATATTTTGGAGCTGAAAGAAGGCAGGACATCAAAACAAGCCCTGGGGCTGAGCGGCCTTTGCAACCGCAGACTCCCTGATGAAAAGACTGGCAGACTCCGCCTAGCGCAGTGTTCCCAAAGCCTTCTGTGTGTCATCTGTTCTCCCTGCAACCTTCTTACGTGGTAGATAAGGGGCAAGAATTACTTTCCATGTTGCATAAATAGGAAATGAGTGCAGAGAGCTGCAGAGAATGATTAGCCAAGCTCACAGTGTGTCGGGGGCAGCCTGAGGTAGAAGCCCTGACCTCTGATCCCGAACCTCAGTCCCAGTCAGGACAGGAGGAAGGGCTTGTGGTTTTAGAGAAAAACATAGTCATTTCACTTTCACTTTTGTTCTTATTTGGATTGTGCAGACGCTTCAGTTTGGAGGAGTGAAGAGTTTTCTTTTCCTTCTTGCATTTTCAAACTTCCCCTTCTCTCGGTAAACATGAGCCCGTGTGTGACTGTACGACTGACGTGGTCAGATCCCCGAGGTTTCTGCAGAGTGGATGGACAAACGGACCAAGAGAGAATTAATTCAGCTGGCTGGGGGAGGTGTCATGGAAGTTTTGAGAAACGGGTGGGGGGTTTTGTCTTGTCCCCCGAGAAAATGCACGGGCGTACAATTTGCTGTGATTTGGGGGTCCTTGTGCCCATTGCAAGCTTGTCTGGAGGACTGACGTCAGCTGAGTACTTTTGGCATAGAATGAAGTAATAAAGAGGCCTTGAAGGATACAGAAGACTGCGTCCCTGGAGATCCGCAGTGACATCCAAGTGGGTCAGAGGATCCGGAGCGCTGGGGGGACGGGCTGTGACCTGACCGACAGGCTCGCTGTCGGGTGGGGGTGGGGGTGGGACAGGCGGTGTTCAGGCAGAGGGAAGGCAGAGGCGGCTGAGCCGAGAGGCGGGGGGCACGTGTCAGTCTGGGGAGCCCCGTCTGGCAGCAGGACAGATGAAGAGAGGAGTCTCCACAAGCCAGCTTAGGAAGGTAGGTGGGAGTCAGACCGGCTTTTCATTCCCTCAGGTAAAATATTCCGCAATTTCTTTTACTTATTTGCTTTTCAGATGGGCTGCTTTTGCAGTGTGCATTGAAGAGTAATATATATTTATTGTAATGGATTAAGGAGTTATAAAAACATTCTCATGTGACCTGATCTCTTTTTCCTCTCTAAGGGCCAGCCATATGTAAAATATATATATAAATTCTGACCTCTTAATAATTAATACATGTGGGGCTAAGGATTTAGCCCAGTGGTTCTGGCACCTGTCTTGCAAGTACAAGGTCCTGGGTTCGATCCCCAGTAACCACATACAACAACGCCAGGCATGATGACATCCCCGCCAGCAATCAGTACCACATACCACAGTGCCAGGCGTGGTGGCTCATACCT
Organism: Petromus typicus; assembly: GCA_004026965.1. NCBI lineage: Eukaryota > Metazoa > Chordata > Mammalia > Rodentia > Petromuridae > Petromus > Petromus typicus. The sequence goes on from PVIR01021205.1 coordinate 26,056, forward strand.
GTAATCCTAGCACGTGGGAGGCAGAGGCAGGAGGATTGCTGTGAGTTTAAGGCAGAGCTCAGAGCCAGCCTGAACTACAAGTGAGACCTTGTCTCACAAAAAAAATTAATATGTGTTCTACTTATTTATGAATGTTCTTTTTAACCCTTCTTCCAACCTAAACCAACACCCCAGTTATAAACTGTACTACAATTTATGTAACTCTTTTTTAAGAATGCTCTTCAATATTGTTCTTTAAATTTTAAAAGTTTATTATTTCCCTCAGCTAGATACATGGGGAAGAATTATCGAATTGATTTATATGAACTTAGAAAACTAAGTAACTATTACAGCAGACCCTGAGTTACCACCAGCCTTACATATGAACAACTTGAGTTACAACCGAATTTTAGTTTTAACTTAGGGACAGAGTCTTGAATTCTGAACCGAATGCCAGCTGCTTGTGTCTCCTGATGGTCTCAGATAGATTTAACCCTTAAAGAGTTCCGGAAGGAACATGACATCACTTCCTGTGTGGGGTTAACTGGAGAATCCTGGGCCAGTGTCTTTCTGAGGACACTGAGATCTGCCTGTGTAGAGGAGGAGGACTTTGAGGGCCGTGCAGAGGATCCTGAGCCTTCAGCTGACCAACCTGAGTTACGATCGGCCCTCATGAATAATTTGAGTTCGTAAGTCTAGGTTCCCCTGTAACTAGTAAAGTAGTTTCCGGCTTTTTGCCGGCTCTCTTTATTTTATTTATGCTCGTTATAATTTTCTTTGCAGTTTTCTTTCTTATACACAGAAGGTCCCCAAATCTTCCCTTCCTGAGCCTTCTCTGTCTCATAATGACGAGTGTCTTTATTTTACAGGCGCTGAAACTCAGTGGACGGTACCTTCCCAAGGGCGCAGCTCAGAGGCCCTGGGAATGTCTGTACTAAGGGTCCAAATCTGTGCCTCTGTCACTCATAGGGCTGGGGCGGAGCTCGGGGGGGGGGGGCGCGGGGTGAGTGGGCTGAGTTCTGGGTTCTTTCCCCAGCTCCAAAGCCAAAATCTTGGCTGGATCTACGCACTGCACCCAGTGCAGCTGCAGCTTGCACGCCGGCCTCCGACAGTTGATTTCTTTTCTATCCTACTCGTTACTGCAAGTTGAGTGAACTGATCTAAAACTCCTCCTGTCTCTGCCCCTTCGTTGGTTCTTGTTTACCTTTAAAACGCGGTTTCCATTTCTCAGCAGGACAGCGGAGCGCACTGCAATTCCCAGCACCTTCCCCCTTGCCCCTGCCCTGCCGCGATCTCGGCCAGATCGTCTCTTCCTGCTTTGCCCTGGGCTCTCTCTCTCACACACACACCTACCCCCCAGACAACTCCCACTGTCCTTCAAGACCTGGCTGAGGCTGAGGGTCTAGGTGCCTTTCTTTCCTCCCCTCCTCCACTCCATCCTTAGCTAACTCGCCCAACTCCTTTGTACAGAGTACCAGATCCTGTTTTAATCACTGAATCAGTCTTGTGTTTTTCCATTTCCTCGACTTTAGTTCTAGGCAAGCCGGGTCACTGGCTCATCGCTGCCACTCCACAGACTAGGGCAGCACCTGGCATGCCTCGCGCGCTCTGGGACCTCTGGCTTTGCCTCAGCCTTTCTCCCTGCAAGGCCCAGGCTCGGTCAGCTTTTGGTCACAGTCAATGCCAAATGAAACGAGGACTTTGGTAAATGCACAGCTGGGACATATTTGTTCCCCAGTCACAAGGCCAGCCAGGACCCACGGTGGGGGAAATAGGCTGTACTTTTGTTTTTTGTAAGATTGGGGCTGATCCTGGGGACATTCAGTTCTATTTCCAGCTTCTTTTTTTATTTTTTATTTTGAGACAGGATCTTGCTAAGTCATCCAGACTGGGCTCAACCTGTGATCCTTAGTCTTCAACCTCCCAGTGCTGGGGTTCCACATGCGTGCACCACACCTTGCTTGTATTTCTTGCATGTTTACCATGAAGTACCGATAGTGACATTTTTCCTGGGTACCGTCTTATTTGCAGAAAACTTGGAGATTAAGTGGAAAGAATGTAGTAATTGTGGAAAGTAAAAGTGAATGTGAATTTCTCAGTGTGGAGAAAATACAAGACCGCTAGGCTACTTCACATAAAAATAATACTGAGGAACTTTACAGTGGACCTGAATTGGGAGCTTTGGAAATCCAAGGAACCAAATAGTAGGAGATAAATACAACAACTGCAGAATGAGTGTATGTTTGCTGAAGAAGGGAAATCCCAGCACTCCAGAGGTGGAGGCTGGAGAGTCACTTCAAGTTCAAGGCCTGCCTGGACCAAATGAACCGTGGCTTGGAAAGGGTATTTCTAAGTTAGTGATGGCGAACCTTTCAGAGACCGAGTGCCCAAACTATAACCCAAAGCCCGCTTACTTGGTGCGAAGTGCCAGTACTGCAATTAAGCCGGAAGATGCGATGCTGGGCTTCTGAGGCAATGCTGGGGTGACTTGGCCTGTGTGCTTGCAGAGAGGCTCTGTGTGCCGCTGCAGTACACATGTCATAGGCTCATCTCTGCTGGTCTAAGCCCTTAGTCCATGACATATTAGCACGAGGAGTGTGGACAGTGTCTCCAAAGGTTGCTGTTGTACTGAACTTATCTGCTGCACACAGATGGAAAACACCTAGGGCAGAAGAATACTGCAGTGCCTGGATTTTGCTGTATCTGCCCCTTCTTCTTTGGTACCTCTACTTCCCCACCGTGCCTCTCTCTGGGATCCCAAAGACGGTGTCATCTCCGCTTGACCCTGTCCTAAACTGAAGGTCCTTGTCCTCCTGCCACGTCCCCTCTGCAGGCTGACTCGGATTCCAGTGGTCCCACTGTTCCGCATCATGGATGCAGACAACAGAGCTTAGAGGCCAGTAGCCAGCCTTCTTTTGTGGAGTCCCTGAGCTCCATCTACTTTTCTAATAGTCTCTTAGTTAAATCCTCTTTGTTTTTGTTGTTGTTGTTGTCACTGCTTTTGGCACTGCTCCTGAGGATCAGCCCCCGCCCATGCCTTTCACTTGCTAGACAGGCAGGCCCTGGACCGCTCTGCTACATCCCCAGCCTGTCCTGTGTATCATGAGAGTTGAAGGTGGGAATCTGTTGGGACTTGCAGCGGTCACACTTGGAGTGACAGAACCTTGACTATGGGAAATGTCCGTAGTGCTCCACATCGAACATTGCTGATACAGTAGATTGTCACTGTCTAGGAGTCACAGCATTTTCAGTGACTCCCAGCAAAAGCTCTTCTGCCTGCTATTAAATCTTCATTTATGATGCCCATTCCTAAATGTATATTATATGTTTAATCTACAAAAATTTTCTCTTTTCCACTTCCTACCCATAAACATAGCACTGGAAACCATAGCATTCATTTTAAAATCCTACTCTTCTCACTCGGTATTAGAGCTCAATGGAAAAGCATTTGCATAGTATGTGAGGCCCTGGGTTTAACTCCAGCAATGTAAACAAACCAACACACAAAGAAACCATTGCTATGAGATTTTGTTTTCCTCCTAGAAATTCATATGCTTTACAACGTTACTTACTTGGTAACTGTTATGTCCTGTGAATACCCGTGGAAAACTGGTATTCCCTGTGTCTTCTCCCTGTATAATCATAAACCCACAATTCTGATTATTAATGGAGAGGAG
>PVIR01021206.1:0-19274 GCA_004026965.1 Petromus typicus
ATTCTTTGTCCACTCTTCTAGTCTTCATTTCTCTATTTCATTGCATCCTTTAATCTTATTGCTAATCTCTCCCTCCCCTATCTCTCTGCCACCTAACTCCTTTGTAACCTTTTCACTTCCAAAAGGTGATGCCTGAATGGTGCAGATATATTTGTGGTTATTTTTAAGTCTGGACATATGATCATAGTTCTGGCTTATGAGGTTGGAGGGGTTGGAGCAGCAACTACCAGTTTACCGTTTCTTGGGTTATGTTTGATACTGTTAATGCTTAATGCTTTTCTTGGATTATGTTTGAAACTGTTAATGCTTAGTGCTAATCTCAAGGGACCTAAATATTAGGAAGAAAGAGACTTGCAACAAGCATCACCAGACAACAGGGCAACTATAAAGCCAAATACAACAGCAGGGACAAAAGCTCAGAAATGAGGAAACATTCAAAATCTCAGATGCAGAGATTCTCACCCCAAAGTAATATTGGGGGAAGGGAAATGGAGAAATCTAAAATTCAATCACCAGGACTCACTGAGGTGGTAACTAAAGAAGATCTAATACAATGGAAATCAGAACTGATTTCCGAGATGAAAAGAGAGATACTGGACATAGCTAATGGCATGATTAACAAAGCTAAAGAAGAAAACAAGGATATGATAGAATCTGAGATAGCAAAAGCAATGGAACCTCTTAAACAGCTACAAATAGAACCCCAGGCAGTCAAAAAAGAAAATGAAAGTTTACCAGTAGAATAAACACTGTAGAAGACCGAATCTCAGATCTAGAGGACATGATTGCAGCCAATGAACAGGAAAGACATAATATATGGAAAATGGCAAGAGACCATCAGAAATCTATTCAACTGCTCCTAGATGATTCAAAGAATAACATAAAATTGATTGGAACCACTGAGGAAGCAGGAAACAATACAAAAGACATAAAAAACTTGCGCACAGATATAATAGCAGAAAACTTCACAGGCAAAGAAAGAGAATTAAACACCCAGATTCACAAAGTGTACAGAACTCCACAGGGCAGAAATATACAAAAACCTACACCTAGGCATATATTTATAAAAGTCCCAGATATGAAAATAAAGAATGAAATATTGAAAGCAGCTAGAGAGAAGAAAAAATATCACCTATAAAGGGAAGCCCATCTGAATCACAGCAGACTTTTCAACCTAAACACTCAATGCAAGAGAAGCCTGGAGTGAAGTGCTTCAAACCTTGCAGGAGAACAACTTCCAACCCAGACTGATTTACCCCTCAAAGTTATCTCTGAAAATTGAGGGGGAAATAAAATACTTTCATGACAAAGAACATCTTAAAAACTTCATACATATAAAACTGGCACTACAAAATATCCTAAAGGATATCTTGGAGAAAAAAAAAAAAAGGAAAATTATAAACCCATGAGACCCAACAGAGTCATCCCATTGAGCCAAACAAGAAACTAATCGGAAAAGAATAAAATCAAAGAATATTAAGAGCCTAGAACAGGAAAACATGTCAGATCTAAGTCTATGCATATCAGTCTTAACCATTAATGTCAATGGTCTCAATGCACCAGTTAAGAGACACAGACTGGCAGAATGGATCAAAAGCAAGATCCTACAATCTTCTGCATACAGGAAACACATCTAATCCAGAGAGAAAGCCACAGACTGAAAGTAAAGGGATGGAAAATAATTCTACATGCAACAGGAAACTGAAAAGAAGCAGAAGTAGCTATCTTATTTGCAGACAAAATAGATTTTAAACCAAAACTGATTAAAAGAGACAAAGGAGGTCATTATATTCTCGTACAGGGAACTATCCAAGAGAAAGAAATAACTGTCTTAAATATTTATGCCACAAACTCAGGTGCACCCAGCTATATAAAACAAACATTAATGGACATAAAAAGCAAGATAAGTAGCAATACAATAATAGTAGGGGACTTCAATACCCCACTGTCACAAACAGACAGATCGACTGGACAGAAAGTCAATAAAGAAGTGCTTGAGCTAAACAAAACTCTTCAACAAATGGACTTAATAAATTCCTATAGATTATTTCACCTCACTAAGTGAGAATTTACATTCTTCTCAGCTGCTCATGGATCATTCTCCAAAATAGGCCACGTGCTAGTTCATAGAACAAGTTTAAGTAAATGCAAAGGAAATGAAGTTGTCCCCTGTATACTCTCACATCATAGTGCCTTGAAACTAGAGATGAAGAGCAAGAAAAATCCCAAGACTTTCACAAAGACATGGAAATTGAACAATACTCTACTAACTAATCACATAAGAAATTAAAGATGAAATTAAACAGTTTCTACAATTGAATGATAACCCTAGTACAACATACAGGAACTTGTGGGATACAATGGAAGCAGTTCTACGAGGGAAATTCATAGCAGTGAATGCCTATATCCAGAAAACAGAGCAAGCTCAAACTAACAATCTAATGCCGAACCTTAAGCTACTAGAAAAAGAGGAGCAAGGCAAACTGAGAGCTCATACTAGGAAGGAAAACATAAGGATCAGAGCAGAAATTAATGTGATGGAGACTAAGAGAATGATACAGAAAATCAACAAATCAAAGAGTTGGTTTTTCAAAAGGATAAATAAAATAGACAGACCCTTAGCCAACCTTCTCAAACAAAGAAAAGAAATGGCTTAAATCCATGCTATTAGAAATGAAAAAGAGGAAATCACCACTGACCTAGTGGAAATACAGAGAATAATAAACACATACTTCGAAAATTTGTATTTCAATAAAATGGAAAATGTAGAAGAAATAGATAACTTCCTAGATACATACAAGCTTCCAAAGTTGAATGAAGAGGATATAAAATTATTAAACACCTCAATGTCAATCTGTGAAACTGAAAATATAATAAAAAACCTACCAACAAAAAGAGTTCTAGACCTGATGACTTCACCACTAAATTCTACAAAACTTTTAGAGAAGAGTTAACACCATTACTCCTCAAACTTTTCAATGAGATTGAAAGGGAAGCAGCACTCCCAAATTGATTTCTGGAAGCAACCATTCCTTTGATTCCAAAAGCAAATAAAGACCCAACCAAAAAAGAGAATTATAGGCCAATCTCCCTAATGAACATTGATGCAAAAATCTTCAATAAGATACTAGCAAACAGAATACAGAGAGTCATCAAGAAGATTATACAGCATGACCAAGTTGGATTCATCCCAGGGATGCAGGGATGGTTCAACTTCCATAAATCAATATCTGTAATATACTACATCAACAGACTCAAGAACAAAAAGCATATGGTCATCTCAATAGATGTGGAAAAAGCATTTGACAAAATCCAACATGCATTTATGATCAAAACCCTGCAAAAAATTGGAATAGATGGTCTGTATCTCAAACTAATAAAAGCTATTTATGAGAAACCAACAGCCAGCATCACCCTAAATGGTCAAAAACTGAAACCTTTCCCACTAAGATCAGGTACAAGACAAGGATGTCCACTTTCACCACTCCTGTTCAATATTGTGCTGGAAACCTTAGCCACAGCAATTAGGCAAGACAAAGAAATAAAAGGAATAAAGATAGGAAATAAAGAAGTTAAAATGTCATTTTTGCTGATGACATGATACTCTATCTAGAGTATCCTAAAAACTCAACCAAGACACTGCTAGACCTAATCACCAAATTTAGTAGTGTAGCTAGATACAAGGTTAATGTTCAAAAATCATTAGCTTTTATATACTCAAACAACAGATCCACTGAGCAAGAAATTGGGGAATCAATCCCTTTTATAGTGGCATCCAAAGAAGTGAAATATCTAGTAATCAATCTAACAAAGGAGGTGAAAGACCTCTACTCTGAAAATTACAGCACTCTACAAAAGGAGATAGCAGAAGATACCAGAAAATGGAAAGACATCCCTTATTCCTGGGTTTGAAGAATCAATATCATCATAATGGCTATACTCCCACAACTATTATATGGATTCAACGCAATCCCAATTAAACTCCCAACAGGATATTTCATAGGTCTAGAGAAAATAATTCAGAAATTCATCTGGAATCACAAAAGACCTAGAATAGCAAAAGCAATTGTATGCAATAAGGACATGATGGGGAGTATTATGATCCCTAACTTGAAACTATACCACAAAGCCACTGTGATAAAAACCACATGGTACTGGAAAAACAACAGACCTGAGGACCACTGAAATAGATTAGAAGATCCAGAAACAACTCCAGACACACTAAGCTATCTCATTTTTGGAGGAAGGATAGCCTCTTTAACAAATGGTGCTAGAAAACTGGACTTTAACCTTCCAAAGTCTAAAGCTAGACCTAGCTCTTTCACCGTGTACCAAAATAAAATCAAAGTGGATCAGGGACCTAAATATTAAAACAGACACACTAAACCTGCTACAAAACAGGGTAGGTAAAACTCTTGAAGACATTGGTTTGGGGAAAGATTTCATGAACAAATCCCCCATACCACAAGAACTGGTAGAAGAAATTGATAAATGGGATCTCATCCTATTGAGAGGTTTCTGCACAGCACAGCAAATCACCAGCAAAGCAAAAAGGCAACCAACAGTATGGGAAAGAATCTTTACCAGCCGTTTGTCAGACAAGGGGCTATTATCTAGAATATATAAAGAGCTTAAAAAAATCAATCCACCCAAATTTAAAGACCCATTTAAAAAACAGGCATCTGAAGTGAACAGACACTTTTCAGAGGAAGAAATAAAAGCAGCTAAGAAACATGTGAAGAAACGTTCAACATCACTAGTCATTCGAGAGGTGCAAATGAAAACAACATTAAGGTTTCATCTCACTCCACAAAGAATGGCTGCTATCTCAGAATCAGCCAGCAACAAATGTTGGCGAGGCTGTGGAGAAGAAGGAACCCTTCTGCACTGTTGGTGGGAATGTAGACTCATACAATCCTGTGGAGATCAGTTTGGAGATTCCTCAAAAAGCTAGGAGTGGAGGTCCCAGTTGACCCAGCCATCACTCTGCTAGGTATATACACGAAAGAATTAAAAGATTCATATCACAGTGACATATGTGCACCCATGTTTATAACAGCTCAGTTTGTGACTGCTAAATCTTGGAAACAACCCAAATGTCCATCAACTGGAGATTGGATAAAAAAGTTGTGGTTCTTCTACACAATGGAGTATTACTCTGCCATAAAAAATGATAAGTTTGAATCATTTATACTTAAATGGTTGTACCTTGAGGACATCCTCATAAGTGAAATAAATAGGTCATAGATGTGTAAACATTGCATTTTTCTCTGGTATGAGAAAATAAAGATGTAAATGAATTCTAGAATATATGTTATATATTGTGAAATAGAAAATACTCAAAGCAAAATAAGGTGAAGGGGAAAAAATAATGAGATTATAACAAAGTGAAAGGAAACAAAATTTATGTATATAGTGGGTGGGGGTGGCAGGGTGGGTAGGGCTATGGGAAAAAATGAGAATTAAGTTGTGTCATATACTGGTACAAATTCTCATTATTGAGTGCAATCATGATGTGCATACGTAATGTAACAATAAAGATTTTTTTAAAAAAGATTCCAGGACTATTTTATCTAATAACCTTATGTTTACATCTTTTGATTAACATCTTTCCTTTTCCCATGACTAATTCCTAGTAATAACAATTTACTGTGTGTGAATAGGAGTTTGACCTCAGGATTTTGTTCATGCCATTAAAACTTTTCCTACATCTTGCTTATTTCACTTATCACACTGTCTGCAGGTTCATCCCAGAAATCAATTCGAAGATTTATCATTCATGTCATCACAATTGACAGGACTTTGTTAAACCTGAATAATAATTTCCGTCATGTTATATAGTAATCAGAGCATCACAGTATTGCTCTAAATAGACACATATACTAATAGAACAGGAGAGCCAGGCAAGAAAGCAATGGGACCCTTATTTTAAATGACATCAAAATAAAATTAAAGTAGATTAAATATTTAAACATGAGACCTAAAACTGTAAAACTCAGAAAAAATATCAAGGGAAACCTCTTCAACATTGACTTTAGCAATGAACTTTTGGATTTGATGCCAAAAGCCCCAGTAACAAAAGAAAAGTTAAAACTGAGATGATGTCAAATTAGACAGATCTCTCACAGAAAAGGAAATGATCAATGAAATGAAAAAGCAACATACACAATGGGAAAAATAGCTATAAAATGCACATCTAAGTGGGTTAATATCCAAGTACATGTGCAACTCATACTACTCAACAGTAGAAATAGCAAAGAACATAATTTTCTTTTAAGTTGGCAAAGGACCTAAAAAGACATATTTCAAATAACCACTATCACATCACTAATCATCAGTGAAACACAAATTAAAACCACACTGAAATATCACCTCACAGATTCATAATCAAAAGATAACAGATGTTGCTGAGGATGTGCAGAAAAGCGAATGTTTGTTGTTGGTGGAGACTCACTCAATCTACAACAGTGTGAAGACATCACAAGAGGAAAAATTCTGAGACTCTCATGGCTTCTCCAGCAGCTTGACTACTTGTTTGGTGTATGATCTTAGGCAAATGACTTGATTCTCTGTGGATCACGGCTTCCTACCATGTAAGCATGGGAGACAGTGGTACCTACTTTGTATTATTTTTAGAACCAAATTAGTAATCCAACAAAGTCATATAAAAATGAGCTGTACCTATACCAGAAGGTATCAAAAGAGAAAGGTTAATTTGTGTTATCCACACTGTTACTGTCAGGATATATCAAGTTTGGTGGACATATAATAACCATTGTCACATCACAGCAACTGTATTTTGTTCTTCAGAAGTAAGATTAGCTTGTGAAGAAGAAAGTAGTTTTTTAAATTGCATCCCCTACACTTAGCCAAAAAAAATCCATTTTTGATAAATAAATAAAATAGTTTGAATGTGTGGTTTAATAACCTCTTGGGGGAAAAATACTTCTGGTTGATTTAAGAGTATCGAATTCATAGTAGATAGTAAAATGAAAAATGTCAGCATATCACCAGGTTCTGCTTAGTATTTCAAATGGTGTTGGGGCTTTAAATTTTCAAGAGTGGCAAAAACTTTTGTTTGTAGTACCAGGGATAAAACTTGGGCCCTTGTGCTTCCAAGGTAGGAGTGGTACCACTTGAACTAGATCCCCATCCCAGGAATGTCAAAGACTCCAGCTCTACCTTGCTGACCATCCTCATTCCTCACCTTAACTCCTTTTCTGGGCACACGCATGTAGCCCTCTTCAACCTCCCTTCTGGCTTGTAAGTAGAGACTGTGACCTCCAGGAACTGAAAAAATTCCTTCTGAAATGTTTTTCATTAGGGATGCTGAGAGCTGTGTCAGTTTCTCCTGGCAGTACTTGATAGACGCTGCTTCATTCTGCAGCAGGAAATCTTCCTTCTTATTCTCCATGGTACTCTGTCAAGGAAACGTAGGGAAACACAGCACGAAGAAGCTCTTAGAAAGATGGGGTAGCTGGGATCCTCTTTGAAAAACAACAACCTGCTACAAAAAAAAAAAAAAGTCTGACCGCCTCAGAGTGAACTGGACATGGAAAAGATTCATGAGATTTGTTCTAGATCCAATTTTTGTCAATCCTTTGAGAATTCTGGATAGTCTCTTAGGGTCAGGCTCAGTAACTGTAAAATGATGAAGTCAAAAGACTCAAACTTTATAATTTATTCAGCTGTAATTTATAAAGACCCAAACTCTACCAATGATCAAAAAGTCAAACTCTGGATGGAAGTAAAAATCAGAGTATGCAGGTAACTGTGGATGAAAATAGATAAGTGACAAAGTAAATCCCCAGGAATGACTTACATGCCCTGTGAATCGAGCTCCGAACCTACACTTCATGAACTCTCTCAGTGACAGCTTGCGTGTGTGAGAATAAAGGAACAGATATATTTTATCTGTTAACTCTTGGAAATAACTAGACTTCCTCAGTAAGAACTAAAATTTTTGTTACTTTTAAGTTAGTCCTAGAGAGAAGTTGCCTCTGGTTAGCAGAATAAAGATGTCTCAGGAGAATTCTTTTCCTCAGCCATCCCTTGATCTGTGAAAAGGATGGTATTACATCTATGACTATATTATGTTATTTGTCACAAAGGGACCTTATGAAATGGAGAGCGTGCTGTACTGTTGGTACTAACTAATAATGTCTTCACAAAGCAGTTTTCTCTGGTGTTAGCAGAAAAGAAAATCTGAAGGTCTAGAAACAAGAGAAGGGAAAAGAGCTTCCACAGAGCTTGTAGGTGACAAATAAACCCATGTGACACCTTGTGTCCAGCTTGTGGTGCACAGAGCATAATACCTAGACACTCGTGCAGAGATTTTCTAGGGAACTAGGGACTAGTCTATGCATAATGTTGTGTTACAATGCTAAGCATATTGTAATTTGCTTTGTAGCAATAAGAAATTACATGCCATCTTTTAGGGTGTACTACAGCTCAAAGAGCCCTGTTAGCCACAAAATCCCAAGTTCTTTTATGATGAGATGGATATAAACTGTGGGATCAGGAGTGTGGAGTCTAAGCCCCATTCCAGATGAGCAGGACTGAGAAAGGACAAACGCTAAGATGTATTACCACTAGCTTTGTCTGAAATTCCTGATTTTCGTCTTTAAAGGACCACTCCATGAAGACCTCGATGGCCTCCTTCTCACAGAGTGCATGCACGTCCAGCAGCTCCTGGAGCATGTCTGTGGGGAACCGCACTCGCCGGGCCATCTGCTCGCTGTAGTGGTCGGCTGCCTTCTGCACGGCTGCTGCATTCTCATGCTGGGCCAGGGTGGTCACTGCATTCTCCAAGCAAGGAACTGTCCCACTGTTGATGGCCTTCACGTAGGTCTCCACCAAGGCCCCCATCCCTGAATGAGGTATATTTAGAGGATAAATGGAAAATTCTCACACATTATTTTTACAAGGTCTAAGGAATGCCATTATAAAAATCACAGTTTCTATCCTGCTTGAAGTTGTCTTCCCTGTCTTTTCTTCTTTCTTTTACTTCAGTTCTTTTTTTCCCTTCCATTTTTGTATGAGTCAACCCTTATTGACATCATTGTTTTTCTATATAGTCTTTTATGCTAAATTCACCATAGTACAAAATTAAATTACTGATTGCAACCAAGAGGTTGCAGGATTTCCTGAAAAAAATACTTATCCATTTAAATAAAATAAAATGAGTTTATTAGGTAATGTGTATTATATAATTTGTGATTCTTAATTCCAAATAAAAATTCAAGTATCTTTATAAAATGTATCATCATAAAGTTGAAGAAGGCTCCACAGAGTACTGAACTCAACATGGGCCCATCTATGGAGCCTGCACTGAAATATACAGCAAATTTCTATGAGATTAGTCCTGCTTAAATTTGTCACTTAAATAGTCAATGAATGTGCATGAAAATTATGGCCCATTACATATTTTCTAACTGGTATCAATTTTATAAAATATGTGAAGCATTCATCCTATGGAAGGTTTTAGAGATGGCCTGTTTTAGCAGAAGTCTGTGCTTGTATTCTTAGTGTACTAGGTTTTTTGAGATATATGAAGGCTAAATAAAGAGTCATATAGGAAATTTTAACTAAAAATCATTCATTTCTACATGTGGCATGAATATCTGCTTTTCCATTTCCTTTACAGAAGCAAAGAAATGGACAAATCCACAAAAGATTCACAGCTCCATCACTTATTCTGAATCACAGAGACATGCTTTCAAATTACAAAACCAAACCAAGCCAAACCAAACCAAACCAAGGCAGAACTCACGATTTCCAGTGACAATGATTCCTTCTCTCAGGGTCTTGACCTTTCCATTGGTAAAAATATAGGAACAGAAATTTTTTGATTGCACCTGAAAACTCCATTCCAGTTGGTTTTCTGGAATATTTTCAATATTAAGTAATAGGTTTTTTTCATTGGTAGGCCGGTCAAAGACAAAGCACTTCCGTACTGGGAAGAAATATCTGATACATTCTCTGGGCATGTTGGAATTTTGGATTTTGGAATTCTTCCCTGTAGGAAAAAAAAATCATTGAAAAGACTGGTTGCAGGCAAGAGGAATGGATTTCCCTGTGTAACTGAAATAAAATAGTTTCTTGGATCTTAGAATCTTGAAATCTTGGATCTGTAAACACTTCTTCATCCATCACCCAGGACACTGGTAGGTGATCAGTGCCGAGCAGAGCGGAGAGTGGTGGAAAGGGGTAGTGCATACTGCTTACAATTGGTTTCCTTAGCCTCTGGTTGGTAACCCACAGACTAGCCATTTATGAAAAGTTTGCAGTGACTGATTTTTATTTGTTTATTTTTTGAGTAGATATTTGCAGGACATAGTGTTTACATTTGGGAGCTGGTACATGTATATAATGCATCTTAGTTTCTTTTTAAATTCCCTACCCTTCTTCTTCGGCCTCACTTCCTTCATCTCTTGGTGCCTTTTATTTGAAAAAGATCTATCTCCCTACTTCCTATAATCTATCTTCTATTTTGCTCTTTATTTATAATTTTGGTTCTCATATAAGAGAAGTCATGTGATATTTAAGTTCGTGTGTCTGATTTATTTCAATTGACAAATGGGACTCAAAATACATACATTTTCCTTCAAATGCCTCAGGTTTATCCTTTTTCTTGGCAGAGTAATAACCCATTGTATGTAAATATGAGAATTTCTTTATCCATTCATTTGGTGATGGACATGTAGTTCACTTTCAAGATTTACCATTATAAATTTTGTGCTATTATGAACATAGTATGCACATATTACTGTAATATAATTAAAATCTTTTAATAATTTCATAAGTGATTGGACTAGGGATTTAGCTCAGTGGTTCCAGCACCTGCCTTGCACACATAACGGCCCAGGTTCGATCTCCAGTAACCACATACCACAGTGCTGGGCGTGGTGACCCTTGCCTGGAATCCCAGCACTGAGGAGTCAGAGGCAGTAGGACTGCTCTGAGTTTGAGGTTGCCTGGGCTACACAGTGAGCTCAGGGCCAGCCTGACCTACAAAGCGAGACACTATCTCAAAAAAAAAAAAAAGTGATTGATTTATCAAAAATATTGTCAGACATTTCTGATACTGAACCCTATGTCAGGAATGAGATGTGGGCTGTAAAGGTTGGGAGATAGTTAATATCCATATATGTAAAGGGAATAAATATTTCAGAACCAGAGTTAACACACACAGAGTTACACAAACACACACACACCATAATTATGTTCAGTGATTAGTTTAAGCAGAAAATTGAAAAGTAAAATTAATTTAAACATAATTTGAAGACCTTATTAGTTCTTTATATATCAAATACTATTATACTTCATATTGCTCAGCAGATTCAGAGCTATAAATCAGCTGTTCAAATGTTAGTTTAAAAATGAATAATTTAATGAAAAAATTGCTCTTAATTCTATGTACTACTATTTATTATGCTAAACATAATCCATCTAATAAATTTATAATATTAACAGGGCAACATATTATAAAAGGCTGTAGAATAAATAAAATGATGTTATCAAAAAGTAAAATGAAAGATAAGACAGTACTAGTGGTAACAGATATCAGTGTTTTTTAAATTTCAGAATAATTTAGTGTATTAATGTGCTTTCTCTGAAGGATGTGACTATTCATGTTAGTAAAATATATCATACTAAATAAATTATACTTTTTAATTAGGTCATTGGATTTTCCTGTGACTCTGGATTTAACAGTTTCTAACTTGAGCTATTTTTCTCCAAATGGAATAGGAGCAGATAAACCTAGGAAGTAAATATGTCAGTCTAGGGTATTGATATTACTGATTATAATCCTCACTTCTTTTTCTTAGTATTGATTGATTTAAAGTTACTTGATACAACACTGAGCCTTAAGTTTCCTCAGTGAGTTTAAATCTCAGCCTCTGAAGCTTAAATCATGACCACCCGTCAGTCGCTAATCACCATATGTCAAGAGTGGAAAGACAGGGCCCCACCGATCTCCAAGCCATAAGGAAGCTCCCTCCACCCAGGGCCACTCCAGTACCTGGAATGAGCTTCAAGGTATTTTCCAGGTACTCATCTTCCGTGATGGGACATCCATTTAACTTCAGCTCCAGCATGAAATCCCGCACAGCCCAGACAAAGTGTGGGAAGAAACTCACAAACTCAGCGGAGTCCTCTAATTCATCAGTTCTGGAGCCAGCTTTTGCCCTGATCAGCTGTGTTAATTCAGTCACATAGCTGTGATTTTTAGTTAAGGAAGGAGAAACACCACAGTGTCTGGATCTCCTTTAGAAACACATATTGCAAACATTTCTCTGTATCCTGCCTGTGCTCTTCCTTAATCATAACAACTGAGTTGGAAAAGAGAAGCAGCTACCTCAATTGCCATTTCTCTAAACCCCATGCATACGGCAGTGGCTCAGCTCCTGGAAGGATACTGCAGCTGCTCCAGGGCCTGGTGGTTGATGGTTCCCATGCTGTTGTAGACAAAGGTGCTGCTCAGAAGCACAGCCAGGGCAAAGATCCATGAGTCATTCTTAGAGTCACCCTGGAAGGTACGTTACAGTGAGGGACTAAGGTATCTACTCTTCACTCACCGGTACTTCCTTCATTTTTTCAGCTAGATTACTGGTGAGCTCAAGAGAAACAACACTTTTTGAAGAAAATAGTAAATATATGTCTCACTTTTAATATTTACATTGGCCTTAAATTTACATTTAATTTATAGTAGGCAGAACATAACTGAATAATTATTTTGCAAATTCAGAGCAAGAAGTTATCATGTTGAGATGGAGGATATAGTTCAGTGATTAAGTACTTGGTTGGCATGTGCAGGGCCTTGAGCTCTATCTCCAATACCACCGCCCCCCGTAAGTCATTGTGTTGTATTGAAATATAGCAAGAGATTGAATGTAGTTGAACTTGAAAGAGTCAACAGAATAATTGTTAGAACACAGATTTAGAAAGGTACTGGACTTATTTTATTTGACTGAAGCAGAGTATGTATGCCAGACTGAAAAAAGGAGGCTGATGAGAAGTTTCATGCACGCCATGAAAAGCTTGGAAATGGATTCTGGGCTTATGCCAAGCATGGCAAGCTGTAAGTTCAGTCTCTATTTCTGCTGCCAGCTGTTTAAATCTTATGTTCTAGTGTTGTAATAAATGAAATGAGATATAAAGAAAATGTTTTATGCAAAATACAATGAATTACACATTAATAAATAAATCTTGGTTCGATATGGAGATGAAATCTGAAAAGCTGAATTTAAAAAATTCTAAATATCTAAGTCAGTGTTTTCTTTCTTTGTATTTCCCCTTCTCTTTTGCAACAATGGAAGCCAAAGATCCAGGTCTACTTTCAATTTAGACAGACTAATAGCAACATGTGGAAAGATGGACTGAAACCAATATTGATAAAATATATTATTACTATTTTGATGAGTCCAGTGCATGCTTTTCATCTGGAAGAATTCATCTCCAGAGCTCAGATATAAATCAAATCCTTATCTTTGATGAGATTACTTAGATTATTTAAACAGATTCAGCTATAGAAACCCTGTTTCTTCTTCTTCTTTTTCTCTCTTTTCTTGTCCTTCTCATTTTCTTTCTTTTAAAATTATCTTTATTGGTACATTATGAATACACATGATAATTGCATTCAACATTAAGAGTTTGTGCCAGAATATGACATGACTTGTTTCTCATTTTTTCCCTTTTCCCCAGCCTTGTCTTTTTTCTTTCGGGGACAAGTTCTCCTTATGTAGTCTGGGCAGGCCTGAAACTTATAATTCTGATTCATTCTACTGGTGCTTGGAATTATAAGTGTGTATCTCCTTAAACCACTCAAGACTCTATTTTCATGGTTCCTATAATCAGAATCTCACTTTGTAGTTCAGGCTGGTCCTGAACTTATCCTCGAACTCAGCAATCCTCCTGTCTCTGCCTTCTCAGTGCTGGGATTACAGGTGTGAGCCACCACAACTGGCATTGTGGTGTGTAGTGCTGACTGGTGGTGGGTGCAAGTCTCCACCCCCAGCATTATTCTTGTATGTGGTTACTGAGGATTGAACCAGGGACCTTGCACTTCTAAGGCAGGTGCCAGAACAATTGAGCTAAATCCTCAGCCCCACATCCTCGTATCTTAAGGAGTAGACCTCATTCATGCCATGGGTTATAGTTTTCTATAGGAATCTCTCCCCATCTCTAATATCTGGGTTAATTTTTCATTTTTTGAGGCTGCATTATTTTGTACTGATCATACTCCATATTTCTTGCTTCCACAATGAGGCTCTATGACTTTATTTACTATTGTACTTAATACAGAGCCCCGGAATTCATTTGTTCAATGAAAGTTTGTAAATTAAATCATTCCTCCCAGTCGAAAGTAAGAACTATCCTTAATTTACTAAAGTATTTGAGGAAGTGGAATACAGTCGCCGCATTATTTATAAATGAACTTTCAGTTTGTAGCAATACATCACAGAAGTTCAACGGAGATGATTCCCTGCCTCACCTTTTCCGCGTCACCCAGGCCCTCGGTGTCCAGAAGGACCAGGGTGTGGTGTGGCTGGGTGGGGTGGGGCACACACCACATCCAGATGCCCTTGGTTTTAGACTGCACAGTGGAGCCCAGAGCAAAACCTAGAGGGAAGAAGAGAAACAACGGTGACAACACAGAGACCAAGCCAGCAGGGGTTACACTGGCTAAACTTACAGGAATGTGAGTGGTTTGTAAGGAAAAGTATCTCCGTGGGTGTAGCCCATCCACTCTTTGGGGTTGCATTAAGGACTTCTCAAGAAATATTTTGTGTGCTGTTCATCTGACTCTTTCTCATGGTCAAACTGTGTCCCATTATGAAATTAGTGTGAACTCTGTTGTGTACTTTCATTTAACCGTGAAGAGCTTCCTGTCCCTGCGGTTCTGACAGAGTTCAGCCAGTAGGAACCAGCAAAAGGAAGCCAGAAGGCAAGTGTGGGTTGCCCTCGTCCACCCTCAGGGCCGCAGTGCTCAAGGGCTTGTAATAGTTCCTTTCATTGGCTCCATCCAATAGTTCTGCACTTTCCTACATGCTGGTATCCATTCATTGCTTCCCTCTTCAGAGAATGAGTGACAAATGGCAATACTCACTTGGTGGTCAGTCTCACTCCCTGGGAGCTTTCTCATACTTTGTCAGTGCCGTTTATCCTTTCTGTGCTCTTATAAATGGCTGCTCTATTAAGCGCTGTTGAGTTACACTGTGTTTCCTGCAGACTGGATCTGGGAATACTCCCAAAGGCCCATGTGCTATGGATAGTACGTGGAAACTTCATGATCAAGACCTGGTCGGAGGTCTTCAGGATACTGTGGGGTCCTGTTTTCTTCCTCTTCTTTTGCTCCCTGATTTTCTATATTGATCTGCCTTGTGCTGAAGCTGTAATATGCTGCCACACCACAAGCTCAAAAGCACAGGGCCCAGTCAAGCATGAAATGAAATCTTTACAACTGTGAGTGAAACTGAACTTTGTATTGTTATAAGCTGATTTATCTCTAGTAAGTCTGACAGTGCTGGAAAACTGACGCAGTGGGTTATCTGTGTCCTGCCGGGATCTGAACTGAGACATTAACCATTAGTTTTTTTTGGTTCAATCTGCTCCTTTCTCTTTATTTTACTGTTTTTATTTTTTTTCTCCAAGCAAATGATGAGCTCTGGGTCTGTTGCCTCATCAGAGGCATAGAAGTGAAGAACAAGCAAGAAAAACTTAGGGCACCTGTAGGCCTTTCTTTCCAGACTTAAGCCTATGGTGGAAAGGATCTGAGGACTACTTCCAGGAACTCACTTGTGCAAAAAGCAAAATTTTTTTCATGTTTTTTTGAGACAAGATCTTGCTTTGTAGATCAGACTGGCCCTGAGCTTACTATGTAGTCCACATGAGTCTTGAACTCACAGCAATTCTCCTGCCTCTGCCTCTCGAGTGCTGGGATTACAGGCATGAGCCACCATGCCCAGCATTATATGGTACTGTGGTACCCATTATGTGGTACCTATGCTATGTGGTACTGATGGCTGGTGGGTGTGACAGACACCATGCCCAGCATTATTGTGTGTGGTTACTAGGGGGACCTGAGCTTGCAAGGCAAGTTCTGGAACGAAGCTAAATCCCCAGCCCCCTAAAAAGCAAAGTTTTGACCATTTACCGTAGAGCAATGCTTCCTTCCTCCAACCAAGAATAGAAATCTATATGATAAAGTTCCTAGAGGGTTGCTTCTCCCTGACCCAGATCATCCCATATTACACTCTGTGTGGTCTCTTAAAGAGGGTATCAAATCTGCACTCTCCTACATTGTGATAGTGCCTGATTGCTTGCTGGTTCACGCTGAGTTTGCCCAATTCTCAGTGCTGCAGCTATAAAACGATCAGGCATGATGGCAATCACCGCTCCCAGTAACCTGAGGGGCAAAAAGCTAGTGACTTAGCTGCAGAGAGAGCGAATCTCATGTTCTTGCTCATGGACTTTGGAGTGAGTCTCTTTCTTTCTGCTTTTCTTATGATGAGGGAGAACAGTAGAGTTGCTATTCAGATGTTTAAAGTATTTTGGGATCACAGCCTCTTACAGCTGAGCACTGGGAAATTACCTCCTCATTATGCGAATTTCCTATGAGTAGGAAAATTTTTTTCCCGTGCTTTTGAAACTTCCTTCCTAATATGCATCTACGTGAGGGGGCTCAACTCTAATCCCTTAGAAATTAGCATTGAATTTATTTGATGCAGAAAAGGAAAAACGTCTTCCCCAATTGATGGTCAAGAATTCTCCAAAAAAAGAAAGATAAAGACAAAATGCTTTGTTTAGGAGTCAGTGAGGAATGGAAAGTGAAAAGGTGAGAGGAAAAACAGAAGGACATAGAGAGAGAGAGATCATCCAAAACAGGAGGAAGGCAGGAAGGGAGTGAGAGAGTAGGCAGGGAGGGACCCTTCAGTTTAGGAGACTGAGTTTCAGTTTCTAAGGGTGCCAAGAAGCTGAACTAGGTAGAAAGTCAGACACGAAAGAGGAAATGGCTGCAGAGTCTTTGAGCGCTGAATCACCAAACAGCCTCCTTCAAGTAACAGTGAAAGGAGAAAGCATGGTAGGAAAATGTAGATTCACAAAAAATCCAAATCTCAAGGTGCTTGCACTTATTTACAGTGAGATAAATAGCATACAACCATATGGCCTACAGATCAGCAAAAGTTAAACATTTGTCTTATGTTACTAAATTTTTGTAGAACTTGTGCGATACTCAATTATATATAAAGTACGATGTACAGTAAATTGCACATCCACTTTGATAAGCTATTTAGTATTATTCACCTTTTGAAAGGCTGGAGATTTATTTACTATATTTGTACAAGAGAAATGAAAGAACATTCATAAAAGATAAAAAACTAGATATAACACTAATGTTCATCAGTAACATCAGTAACAAGTAAACTGTGCTATCCCTAGAAAATAGCATACCATGAAGCAGTGCAAATTTTAAAAATTGCATACATGTGCAAACTAGGCACAAGTTATAAATTTCTTATCACACAAAAGAAGCAAAAACCTCAAATATACACAAAAATAAATTCAAAAGAAAGTTTAAGTTATTTTTAAGTGGATTGTAGAACTATTTTTAAAAAGCAAGAGTAGAAGAAATAGATTTTAATGCACAAAATATCAGTGAGCTTTAGTGAGTATGTAAAAGGGGATGATTTGGACTTTTGGGTGTTGGAAGGATTTATTTTTTTTATTTGAATGGTGATTATACAGATATTCATTTTATTCACTTTGTTGTACATGCATGCTGGATGTATTCAACATATCCTAGTTTGTATGTTTCAAAAGACAAAATAGAAGTGGGAGAGTGATTACTTGTCAAAAGTTAGCTATGAAGTAGTGAACAAGGAAATATCCCAGACAGTAGCCCAATTTGGATATCAGACAGCTGGGATCCTACTGCACATTCTCTTGTTCTCTTTCTTTTTTAAAGAACATGTTAATTTGTGCGACTTTAAATGAGTGTGTCACTTGGACAAATTGTGCAAAAGATGCAGGAGAAAGAAGAGGAGTAACTGCCGGAGTGAGGTCTGGAGCAGGTGATGGTGAAGAAGCATGAAAAGCAGATTTGATGATAAGCTTCAGGTTATCGGTGTGATGATAAAATCAGATATTTCCTCAGTGGGAAGGTAAACTCGCCTGTAAGATGACCCTAGAGAAGGGTGGTCAGTTTCTCCTATCTTTGGCTCCCAGGAATGGCCCCTGGCTGAGCAGGACCTCACTCACCATGGCTCTGTCCTGCCAGACGGTTCATGAGGTAGGATTTTCCAGTACGACACAGGCCGACAATGGCCACCACCACCACCGGCTGAGATATCTCGTCAAGAATCCTCAAGGCTTTGGGATTCACGGTCAGCTGCTCTTTCTTGTTTTCCACAAGACAAATGGGGGCCTCCATGATAGATTCTGACGCCATGGTCACCTGCAATTCAGAAAAGCCCCTCTGCGGAGCAGAAGATCTTGAAGTCAGCCTGGGAGGGCAGCTCAGTGGCACCGCGCCTGCCTGGCAAGTGCAAGGTTGAGTTTCATCTCCGGTAATGAAAAGAAAAAAAATCCTGACGTCATCTCTAATGGCACACACATATCAACTTTGTGCTTGTGGAGTTTATCAGTTTTCTACATTTTGTATGTTTCCAAAGGGGAAAAATAGTCTAGTCTAGTAGGTACAGAATGGTTTTCGTTCCCTACCATATTATCCTTATTAAAACTCTAAGAAAGTACCACCTAGACTTGGTAAGCACCATCTAAAGCGCTGAGGACAGAGCCCTGAAGACACTGGCTTTTGGGAGCGGAAAGCAGAAGGCAACATGACAGAAAGAATCTAAGGACCTGAAAAGAAGTTTGTCCCTCATGCTTTCTGTAGGTACCGAATATCTAGCAAGTGGTATCCAGTGTTCCAGGTGTACAGTGCAAGGACAGAACAAAATGATTACACATTTCTGCCTTACAGATATTGATTCTAGTGAAGGAAACACAGTAAAGCAAATAGACGAAGTGCACATTCTCTGCACACACATGCATGCCTATAACGTACAGGGATTTCATAAACAAACATACACAGTGTAATGACCAGTTCTGAGAAAATAAAATAAACAGGGACTAGGGGGTTGGGAAGTTATAAGTTGAATTTACATTTAGGACAATCAGGAAAAACTTCCATTGTGAATGAAACAAAATCAAGAATCTCATCCATATTCACGAGGACAGATTTATGGAATTGATCAGAAACTGAGCCC
>PVIR01021206.1:19374-29794 GCA_004026965.1 Petromus typicus
CGGGGCGCCGCGGTCCGTTCGCAGCCTGCGGATCAGGCCACCGGGGGGCCCCCCAAAGTCGCACCGCCGCCCAGCACCCTGCAGCCCTGGCCGGCTGGGCTCGGAGGGGTTCGGGCTCACCTGGCGGGGGCGCAGCGCAGAGGGCAGGGTCCGCAGCCGCTCGGGATACCACAGCCAGCCAAGTGGCCCTGGAGCTAAAACCGAAATCGAAACTGCGCTGTTTTCGTGGCCGACTGACGGAGTGGCGCGGTTTTGCACGGTTTCCAAGAAAAGCAGAAAACCAGAGACTGTGAAACGGGCGGGAGGAGCGACGCCCTCATCTCTAATCGTTTCTGAAGTCTCCGAGACTCTCCGCCCTCGGACTGGAGCCCGAGGCTTCTCCGCACCGCCCGCCCCCCTCAGACCTGCACCCCGGTCCCGCCTCGGCCCTGCAACTCCAGAGCTCCCGGGTTCCGGGGACCAGGCTCAGTGACGTGCGACGGGGCCGAGGGACAAAGCCACCGTGTTCCCGGCTTCTGCCCGCAGGACCACGCTGGGGGGACCCTGCAGGGAGGCCTGAGCGGCTGGCGTCCGGCAGGAGCGAGACCCCCGTCCCCGTCCTGAGACCCTTCCAAGAGGTCCCCTTCCTCACGCTGGTCATACACCACCTTTTAAATCGAAGAACATTTAAGTTTGGGGCGCATGCAGGTTTTGACAGGTCCCCAGAGTCAGACCCCGCCTAAGCAGAGCTCTACCTGCATCCGCAGGAACACAGCGAAAACGGGGAGCCAGCAGCGCCCCACTTAGCTACAAGAAAGCGGATTCCACAAAAGCCGCAAGAGACCCCCCCCCCCCCCCCGGGCTGTTTCTCAGCCAGCCGCAGGCGGTCACCCGCCCCGCCCCACTCCCCGCGCCCGCCCCCGCCCCACTCCCCGCACCCGCCCCGCCTCACTCCCCGCACCCGCCGCTCACACCCTCCTCCCTTTCCGCACTTGGTCCGTCCGCATCTCACCTCACGTCGCTTAGCTTTGCCGGCCTCGGTGGCCTCGGTCGTGCTTGGTCTGACCTTTACAGATTTCACTGTTGGAATGTGCCAGCACACACCCTTGTTGGTCCCTTTTTAAAAAGGGAGTAAGTTATCTTGGAAAGACAACACTTATAATTTATTGAAAGCCAAAGTCTCCTAAAAAAAAATCCAAGCTGACACACTTGGTGTGCGATGTGGGCAGAGAAGGTCTGGCTACGACCGCCCTTCAGGGGAAGAAGCAGGATTTCGCCCAAAAAGTGGGCATCGCCCTGGCTATCCCTGGTGCTTTCAGGGGTGAATCAGTTTCTCACCTCTTTCAGTGTGCCGGATCCTCTAAGCCGGGGCCCAAAGCTCACCACGCTTCTCATTCAGAAAGAATCCTGGGGCGAAGTCAGCACCCCGCAGGCTTCCTGCCTCTGTTCCCTGAGCTAGTGCCCGGCCTGCAGCCCCGCCCACCACTTCCTTTTCTCTGTATTACTGGGGAGAAACCTGTGGCTGTGTCCTGACGCGAACCTGGTCCAAGGGATCATGATGAGTGCATCAGTCCTAACCGTCTTCTCCTTTTGGCAGCTGTTTATTTTTCAATCTCCCATTTCTTCTGCTATGAGTTCTCAATTCCTTCCTTCTGTCAAAGTCCTTCGTCCTCCTAAGGCTGAGGCTGACAGTAGGAAGCAAACCTAACTCCCAACCTGCTAGGTACCTGAAACGCGACCAGTTTGGGGCTGTGCAAAGGAAAGAATTTATTTCTTTCCCTAGCCTCTGATTTTCTTTAGATATAATAAATATTGTACCTCAAGGCTGTAAAGTTGTACCTTAGATTAGAGACCTTATAACCTCTCTCTGCTAGAAAGTTTAGCAGAGCACAAGTACCTCAGCTAGAAAGTTCCTCTGAAGGAGCACATATGTGTGTACCATCTACTTATGGTAAGACTGTGATCTGGGACCATTTAAAACATGCCAAGTCATGGGAAAGCACTTGCCCAAAAAAAGTGAGGACTGTCTCTGAGAATAGTCCATGTCAGCTGAGAGGCCTGCTCAGGAGCGTCCTTAAAGAGAAAAAGAAACTGGGAATCTGTGTGTACAGGAATACAAAAGAAAGCATCTTTTAAATCCAATACTTAAGCCATCTAGCTTCTTTTGGGATCTGAGACAGAAGGGTTTCTGGATAAGGGGCCATTGAATGGATTGGCATGATTGCCTTATTTATTAATCTAAGGTCTTGTACAAGCCTCCATTTTCTATTGGGCTTTGAATCCTCAAGATTGGAGTGTTACATGGGCTATTACAAACCATAAGCAAACCTTGCATTTTTAGGTTGTAAGTTATAGGCAATAATCTGGTTTTTACTTTAGGCCTCAGAGGATATTGTCTCTGGTAGGGAAGAGTAATAGGATCCTTGAGATAAATTTACACTGGAGCTCTGCCTAGCCTGATTTTGGTTGCCCATACTTCAGGATTTATTATTGTTTCTATGAGAGAAGGACAGAGTACTTGACCTGTATTTAAACAGGATAAGATATCTCTCCTGAGAAGGGGAACTGGACTTTCAGGCATAATTAAAAAGCACTAGATGAAGAAAAAGCCATCCCAGTTACAGTCCAAGGGGAGTGAGAAATAGTGATTATCTCTTCTCCAGGGACTCCTTTCACTGATATATGGCGGCCGGAAGGAAGGTCAGGGTTAGGGAAAAGGAGTGAGAGACAGGTGCCAGGGTCCAGCAGCAGCTTATTTCTTTTTCCTTTATGTCATGATCACTGGGGGGCCCTCCATGGAGATGGCAGTCCAGCCAGAGGGAGAGGGCAGAGCATACCTGGGCCCCTTCAGTCTCTCTGGACCAGCGGGTAGAATGGGTCTGAGCTCTGCGGCCTTTACCTCAGAGGGCAGACTCCTCTCCAGTGGTCACCTTTGCAAATAGAGCACCGTCTAGGGGGCCTCTCATTGCAATTCCTCTTGAAGTGGCCTGGCTCTCTGCAGCAGTAGCAGATGGGCTAGATTATTGGGCTCTTTTGGAGCCACGGGACTTTCAACACTAGCAGACCTTTTAAATATATTTCAAATTCTTACCAGTCCTATTGTGTATCATTTGTAACCCACAACAAGGAATACAAACCTCATAAGGAAACTGCTCCTTCAAATTAATCACAAATGGGGACAACACCTAGACCTGCATCTAACCCAAAACATGGAGCATAGCTTCTGCACCCACCTTGACTGACATGGGAAAGCTCTGTGCCGTAGTCTTCACAATCTGTTCACATATTCAAAGTGCTGCTGTGAATGAAATATTATTGCAATAAAGTCCCTGCCTCTCCTCCAAGTGCTCATCAGTTTGATCTTTCTAGGTGGCAAGATTCTTAGTCCTGCTTTCCTCATGTTGCCAAGTTTCTGGAATATTGTACAGAATGTCTATAAAAGGCAAAGTCCAGAAGAATGGAAAAAATCCTTGAGCACCAGTACTTGAGGTTCTGTTAAGAAAGAAATACAACTAGATACCCAACAAATGTGTATCTAGAAAACTTCTGGATGCAGACATGTGAGCAACATGTCCACAAATGAAGTATGCCTACTGTATAGACAAGTGCGGATTTATGTGCTAAATACCCTAATTTGGCCTTTACATATTACGTATATGTTATCACATTATCAAACTCCCATAATGCAAAAGAAAATAATTATACTTGATAAAAGTAAAATTGAAACATCAAAATAAAATAAATTATAGATGAAAAAATTATTTCTAGTGATCATTTGATCATGTTTTGGCATAGAAAGCAAACTGAGGCTGTTATCATATCTTCTTTGTTTTCTGAGAAAAGAGATAATAAGATACAGTATCTGTCTCCCACATGCTTTAGTGATTACAAGTAAAAGTAGGTTTTTTTTTTAATGAGGAATGAAAAAATAATAGGATACTGCGGCGGTGATAATAGCTGTTCACATTTTTTATTCTTAAAGTTTCACTGTAAGTTCAAAGGTGAATAGTACCAGACAGGTATTGAGACTCTGATAGAATCAGTAGAAATACAAAGTTCTTTGTGGCACATGACTCATGCTGTGCATACAGCCATCAAAATAAAAAGTAAGAACCCTTTTTCTTTTTGTAAGAGTAGTCAGGGCAGCTCTAGTGGCCTCAATGGATTTCAGCACATGTGTGAGTGAAGGGAGCAGGAAGGGGACCCAGGAAGTGGAGCCCTGTGTACTAGGACACAGGCTTCGGCCATCCCCAACACATTTGCTTTCCTGTTGCTCCTAACTCAGATATTGGAAATTTTTCAGGTAAACATTTAAGTAATTTTCACCATTGACTCTTGGCAGATAAAATAAAGAGAAACTTAAACATTGCTAGGGCCTGTTATTTAGAAGTTATTTATTGGGTGCAACAATAGTCAGAAAAGGTGTTTTCATTTTATTTCAACATATTACTTTCTTCTTTGTTATGTATTTCATTTGATAAGTAATAATATTATTTTTGAGACAAAGTCTTGCTTTTGTAGCTCAGGCTGGCCCTGAACTCAACCTTGAACTCACAGTTATCCTTCTGCCTCTGCCTCCCAAGTGCTAGGATTACAGGCGTGAGCCTCCACATCTGGCACTGTGGTATGTGGTTCTGATTGCTGGTGAGCATGAGTCTCCAAGCCCAGTGTTGGTGTGTGTAGTTACTGGGGATCGAACCCAGGCCCTTGCACTTGCAAGGCAGGTGCAGGAACCACTGAGCTAAATCCCCGGCCTCAAGTCATGATTTTTTAAAAATAGAAAATATAAGGAAGAAAAGAAAAGAAACAAAATGTTGGCGAGGCTGCGGAGAAGAAGGAACCCTTCTCCACTTTTGGTGGGACTGAAGACTCATACAACTCCTGTGGAGATCAGTTTGGAGATTCCTCAAAAAGCTAGGACTGGAGGTCCCATTTGACCTGGCCATTGCCCTGCTAGGTATATACACACAAGAATTAAAAGACTCATATCACAGTGACATATGTGCACCCATGTTTATAGCAGCCCAATTTGTGATTCCTACATCTTGGAAACAACCCAAGTGTCCATCCACTGGAGACTGGATAAAAAAAGCTGTGGTTCTTCTACAGAATGGAATATTACTCTGCCATAAAAAATGATAAGTTTGAATTATTTCTACTTAAATGGATATACCTTGAGGATATCCTCATAAGTGAAATAAATAGGTCACAGATAGGTACATATTGCATCTTTTCTCTGGTATGAGAAAATAAAGATGTAAGTGAGTCCTAGAATTGTATGTTATATATTGTGAAATAGAAAATGTTCAATGTAAAATAGGGTGAAGGGGGAAAAATGATGAGATTGTAACAAAAAAGTAAGGAAACAAATTTAATGTATATGGGGGGGCAGTAGGGTGGGTAGGGCTATGGAAAAAAATGAGAATTAAGTTGTGTCTTATACTGGTACAAATCCCCATTATGGAGTGCAGTCATGATGTGTATATGTAATGTACCAGTAAAGATTTAAAAATAAAAAAGAAACAAATATTCTACTTAAAATTTTATGTATCTCTGGATGAGAGAATTTACCACATAATAGCTCCACAAATTTGAAAATATTTTTCTTCCCCATGACATATATACATATATATTTCTCCGTATGGCAGGACATGCTCATATCCTGATATTATTCTGGTGTCTCTAGGGAAGAGATTGGGTACAGAAGGTAGTTTAGGTAGACAAAGTTTCTCTTTGGAGGTGACATGTAATCAGAGAAGAGATTGGAAGAATTGCATTGAACAGGTGGAAAGTAGACAGTAGAAATTATGTTAAGTACAGTTACACAGTATCAAAGTCTTGTTTCAAATATAGATATGTGTTGGGAACAATCCTATTTGGGAGAAATAATTGCACAATCAAACTATGACTGTGCTGAGCTTACCTACCTGCAGAGGGACTTGGGGACTTAACTCTTGTCTTCATCTTTAATAGCAACAGGGACTCCAGTGGTCCCACATGCTGTGATGTTCCAAGGCAGAACTACACCAGAATCTACATAACTCTTCAAGAACTATTGCAAGCATCTGCCCTGCCCCGTGGGATCTCCATCTGTATAACTTCTCAAAGACTATTGCCTGTGTTTTATCTGCCCTCTGGGTCTTTTGAGTCCTTGATTACTCAAAATGTATGAAATAAAAGATGTGACAAGCTCAGATCTGGGGTCTTCACCATCCAGAGTAGCATGGATCAGGCCCAAGCTCAGCTTCTTTAAGTCTCATTTCTGCCTATTTATTTTTGCTTGTGTTGTTGGACTCACAGGAGAGTAGAACTTGAATGAAAAGGTTCTAGTTATGTTCCTTCTCTTGTTTCCCACAGATTTAGATATTAATTTCCACAATAGCTGTGATTTTGCTCTTCTGCTGCCCGAAAGGCAGTATCACACTGTGGTAACTACAGACATGTGTGCACCCATACAGCACACACCCTTGCTGATTCCTCTTTCTCTGGGTGACAGATTCAATGAGGATAATTGGAGGAATATCTATACTACTGTTTCCAGGATTCCCTTTATGTAATTTAAAAAGAGATGGGTTTTCTTCCCTTTGTGGTCTATAATGTCTGATTGGTGCTTGTGAAAAATGTATCTAAGCAAGTTATTGTTAATCTTTACAGTTAGAAATGCCTACATATTCATTTACAGAACTTGTCAGAGGCTTTCCACTGTAAGACAGAAAGTTCTAACATTTTAACCTTTAATACTAGATCAGTCAGACTACTGGTAAAAGCTATTTTTTGCATCTTTCTTTTTTATCACTCTTACTCCAAGCCTTTCAGAGTTAACATTTATGTACATTAAAGAAAACAAACAAACAAAAACAAAAAGGTGATGTACAAACACCTAAAATAAAAAAGATACTCCAGAATGTGTTCAAAGAAATGAATTCCCTGAACCCAGGTTTTAGCTAGGAGGTCTCTGAGGGGTTCAAGATAAAAAACAACTTAACTTCTTATGAAATGGACTCTACTCAGTTAACTCAAAATGCTCCCATCCAAACTGACCTGCGGGCTTAGGCCACCAAGGGGTCCTACTGTTCAGGAACAACGTTTCCCAGTCCCTTGGAAGAATGGCCAAACTAGAGGGACAATAGCAATTCCTCCCAGTTACGAAGAGCTGGTATCCTAACTCTCCTGTCCTTTTTCTTCTTCTTGCCTTTCTTTTTTTTTGTAGAATCCATATCTTTCTTCCCCCCTTTTCTTTCTTTTTTCTTGTCTTTTGCACTCTTTTTCTCTCCATAGTGCCTGCTCTTCTTCCCCTGTGGGTTACTTACTAATCTGTTCAATCAGAAATTGCTAGGGATTATTTGACAGTTTTGCTAGTTTCCACAGGTGCATGATTTCCAAACAAACAGACAGAAATAATATCACAAAATATAAGCTAATTGCTTTTCCTCCTGAAAGCTGTTTGTTTTAGAAAGCACTGTAAGTTTGAGAATGATTTAATGACCACATTGGGAAACCGTTTTGCATTATCTGTGGTTTGGTTCCATGTTTCCTAAACATGTCTCTGATAAAAATGTATGTGTATGTACACAAAATTTATACAGAATTATTATAGTGATTATGAAAGGAATATAAATATAACACCTCCAAATGAAAATGTATCAACTGTCCATCCACCATCAATAAATAATCATTATGACATAATATTAATTGGAAAATTTATAATAATAAACATTACTGATCTCTGCTTACACAAAACATGAGTAAACAATCAGCATGTTAAATAAAATGAATTGGACACAGAAGAATACATATTGTATGACTGTACTTGTAGAAGGTTTATAAACAAGCAAATCCAGTGTCTGCTATGAAAACTGTTGCCTCCGCTGTGTCTTGATCATCTTTAGAATTTGGGGTCTCTTCTGGAGTCTTTGGATTTTATGTAAGTTAAAATCCTTACAAGGGCAGCCAGGACATAGATATTTAGATTCTATAATTGTCAGTTAGTGTTTCTCTCTAATCCTAATCTAAGAATAGCTGGCCAGTGCTCACCAAGTCCTCTCCTTGCTTCTTATTGTCACTCTCTTTTTCAGACTACCAGCATCTATTTTTGAAATGGTAAGAAATAAGATCATCCCCAGATTTTCCTCAAAACCAAATTCCAGCGTTTGTTTCAGGAAGCAAACCAAAACTATGAGAGCAGATTGAAAGTGAAAGCAAGGTAGAGTTGCCGAGAAAGAGGAGCACTGCTAAGAAATCAGCTGATTTTTCTTCTCACCAATAATACTTATGTTTGTATCAGGCCAACAAAAGATCATTCCAAGGACAAGCACATTTTTTGGTGCTTATGTGTGAAAGCTGAATTTTTTACCTATCAAGGTTCTTTCCTGATAAGTTAATATGTTGTCTGAAGTTAAATTTAGAAATAGTGGTTAATAGTGATTTAACTTCAAGTATATTTAATTATATCCTATGTATGAAAAATATTTGTGAGACCATAAGACCATGTATACACTAAAACTCACCAAATTACTAGCTTAGTGAATGAAATAGTGGTTATTTTTTCCTTTTCTTTTTTGTTGGAGTAAGAGGAATTTCTTTTTGATGAATAGGAAGTGTTTGCATAATATAATAATACATATGATCATACATATGGATAATATAAAGTATTTCCCATTTTACAAAGAAAATTATTTCAAGAGACAATTTGTGAATCACGTATACGTATATGTGATTCATTTGATATATATATTGAGTATTGCTTTTCCCTTGGTCACTTATTATTAGACATTTATTTATAAGCTATCTACTTATCAGGGCTAGATTGGGCTCAGATAACCATAAATACCAGTATTTATGTACTGGTAGTATAAAGAGGCTGCTTACAATAAGGAACTGTGTGGGCTTCAACAGAAATGGGCTTTTAATAGTGCAGTAAGAAAGATGCTTTGTAGACCTATAAAGTTATATAGAACTGATGGCAATAGGGGGTTGTAATTAGGACAAATTTTAATTTTGTTTATGTAGCAGCATGCATCAAATATTTTACAATTAGCCATGTGCTATGTGTTTAGATACTGAGCCCTTTCTATACCCATGGGGAAGGAAAGTAATAAGCTTGTGGACTGCTCTACTCAGAAGAGTTATCTTAAGGGTTAGAAGCACTGGCTTCTGAATCAGTATCTGACATTGCTAATTGGTCTAAGAGTGGGTAGAAAGTCAGTGAAGTTAGTACATGAGGTGGATCAAGGGGCAGAGCAGGTCAGGATACGCTTGTACAAACAGGGCATGTGGAGTGGCAGGCCGAGTAACGCATGCTAGCACATGCCATACTCCCGAGCTAAAATCTGCTACCCTCCCCTTCCTGCAGAGAGGGCTTGCCCCTGAAATCACTTTAAGGCCAGGATTCCTGCCACAGAAACTCTGGTTCTTTGCCCAGTATTTCAAAGTGAAGGCATTTCCACAACCACAAATGGAGTCATTGCAGTGTTTTAGCTCTTTGGTATTACCCAGGCACATATATGTGTAATACAATATGCAGCACATTTTAATTTGAGCATTTTCTTATTGTTTATATTTATTTATCTATCTATTTATTTATTTTTTGAGGTAGAGTCTCTCTTTGTAGTTCAGGCTGGCCCTGAGCTCACTATATATCCCAGGAGAGCCTGGAACTCACAGCAATCCTCCTGGCTCTGCCTCCCAAGTAGTGGGATTACAAGCATGAGCGAGCACACTCAGTATTGTGGTATGTAGCACTGAATGCTGGTGGACATGAGTCACCATGCCTGACATTGTTGTATGTAGTTATTGTGGATCATACCCCAACCTTGCACTTGCAATGCAGGCGCTAGAACCACTGAGATAAATCCCTGGCCCAGATTTTCTTATTGTAATGGAAAACCTGGTATGGAATTGAAAGGATTTAGGCTGCCTCTTACTTAAGCACCAAAAGCTACTGACATAAAAGCTGGACATAAAAGCCGACATGTGACAATGGGCCACTTAGCTTCTTCACATAAGGATACAAAGAATCAAGATGAAAGGTCAGAGAGCCCTTGTGGCTTACTATCAGGAGCAGTGTGAAACCAAATGCATAGTGATTCAAGAGACTTGGAAAGCCCAGTGGGGCTATCAGGGCTTAGGTCAAGGCAGTTCCTTTGGGTGTTTTATTTTCTTTCTGTTTTTGTGCTGTTGTGAATCAAGTTAAGGGTCTTGCCCATGCTGAACAAGGTTCTATTACTGAGGTACAACCCTCCTACACCCTTGTAGGACTGTAAGTCAGCCCCAATCATGAAAAGAATCAGGTATAGTGAGGAAGAAATTCATCTCTCACTGCAAAAATGGGCAACAATGGGTTAACTATGAAACTAACCTTGCTGAGAAAGATACATTGTAACGTGGCCACTACTGTACTGCAGACTCACCAGAGCAAGGCATCTCAGAAAGCTCTGCCCAA
>PVIR01021207.1:0-29687 GCA_004026965.1 Petromus typicus
GTCACAGAGTGGAAAACTAACCAAAGATCACTTTCTTGCATCATTAATTCTACAGAGCAGTTGTTCTTGTTCATTAACATGTCTAAGAATAGCAGATGCTTTTTCAAAACCATAGGCCAGAAATTGTTCATCTTTTTTGTTTTCTATCTAAAAACAGTTGTATTAATATGTTGCATGTATCACGATACATGTTTTATCTTTAATAAATGTATAAAACAGAGAAAAGAAACAGTTCCATTCTCAGTTATGAACATTGAACCCAAAGCAATTCCATATGAAAATGTACACATCAACAAGAATTTTAAGATTAAAAATTCCATATTCTATAAGGTCATTATATGAAAACAAATTAAAAATAAAGCACACTCCATTAAAAATTAAATATACATATATTTGAAAATAATATTTATAAATAAATAGACCTATATTAAATATATATTTAAAATATATTTTAAGTAGAAATAAATTTGAATTTATCAGTTAGAGCTAGAATGTGCACTGACAAATATTTATCATATGTCTACACCACATCAAATATTTTGAGAAATTTGAGAAGAAAAGTATTTGATGAAACTTGATGTTTGATATTCTGAATTTATATACTAAATCTGGTGAAAGTGTAAAGAATACAGCCCTGGAGGAATTGTCACAGTTTATAACTAGAAATTCCCAAAGGTCTCCTGCTCTAGTAGGTGGGGATTTCTGGTGGTGATTGAATTTTGGGGACTCTAGAGCCAGGCAGGAGTTTTGTAACTGTTGGAAGGTGGGGCGTGGCTGGAGAGCTGACTCACTGGGGGCTTCCTGCGTCCACTCCTGCTCTTGCTCACTGTGCTTCCTGGTCGCCATGTCCGCAGAGACTTCCTCCGTCATACCCCTCCACCATGCTGTTTCTCCTTGGGAGCCAGCGAACCATGGATTGAAATATGAACCGAGATAAGCTTCTCTTCCTTCGCAGTGTGGGTTTTGCTCGTGTGTGAGCAATCAGAAAATGACTAAGACAGATGTACTTGGTGAGACACTTTTGTAGAAGTGAAAAGGACAGAATTGTATAAAAAGAGCCTTTACTTCCCCCATGCAGATTTTGATTTTCCTACCCACTTATTCTAAGTTGGTAAATCTCCATAGAAATGTCAAATTATACTGAGTTTTGATTCTTTGTTCTGTAATTTATGCTCAGCCAGTCTTTCTTTTTGTTTACTAATCAAAATTCCAAGGTAGACAAATCTGGTTAAAATAAATATTGAATGATTTCATGAAAGTACTTAAAACTGACCTTCTGGGTGGCTACCAAGTTCATTAACAACTATTTAGCTTCCAATCAATGTTTATCCCTAGGAAACTGTACCAATTAAAAACAGAATGAAACTATGCAAGTAATGTCAAGACTGAAGAGGACAGAGCAGTGCCTACAGTCCAGATCATTGATGTCTACACATCCTGCCCTACTGAGCTATTGATCATGGAAGCTTGTCTGACTGAAAGACTGTGATTATGAGAAAGTCTAATCAAGCATTATTCACTAAAAGGACAAAGAAAATTTAAGTGAAAGACGGAGAACCTCAGTTAATTTTTAGTTTCCTGTTGATCTGCTAAATATTATTTAGTCACGGAGTCAAAGGTGAAGATCCCAAAGGAGGTTCAGCTGTTAATATAGATGAAGGAACTTCTTCTGCTTCTCTGAAATTCCAAATGCTGTCATCAGTATGTTGTCACTCAAGTTAGAGGGGTAGAAAGCTAAGAAACTTTGAGATCAGGAACTCAATAGAAGACCTGTCTCTTAGAGGAAGGAGACATACTCTTCAAGGTTACACCCCAACAATCTGCCTCTTACCAGGAAAATCAGACATAATATCCCTGAAGTTCGATCACCTTTGAAAACCATACCTCTGAGCACATAAGATTCGAGGATTAAGGATCTGAATTACTTACTACATTCTAGCTTTGGCCCCCCAAAAGACTCAAGTCTGTACACAAAATACATTTAGTGAATGTCTAAGAGTCACCAGATAATTAACAGTTTCAGCTTGTATAAAAGTTCAAATTCAAAATCTCCTGTAATATTTAAGGCAAAGTCTTATCTGTGAACCC
Source organism: Petromus typicus (assembly GCA_004026965.1). Classification (NCBI taxonomy): domain Eukaryota; kingdom Metazoa; phylum Chordata; class Mammalia; order Rodentia; family Petromuridae; genus Petromus; species Petromus typicus. The sequence continues at coordinate 2,089 of PVIR01021207.1, forward strand.
TTATAAAAAATCAAAAAGAAAATTTAACACTGCTGACAATATCACAGGATAAAAATTTCTATTCCAGAAAGGATAAAAGATGGATAGAAGAAATGAGACAAAATAAAGCCAAAGCTCAGCAGAGAAACCATTAAATCCTGTAGCTTCATATCCAGAGTGGAGGCAAACATCTAGTCAGCCCTACCCCTTCAGCTTGGCTGGTACAGCCTTCACAGCTTCTGGGTTCTGTGGAGGAGGAGCTTTGCTCACTCCCTAGGATTTCCATGTTTTTCATGTCTCCAACTGCACAGCTTCACATGCTGCCCTTTTATGCATACTGACAGCCCCTCCAGACCTTTTACTGTGGTCTGAATGGAAGCCTTCCTGATCATGAATCTCTTGATCTGTGCCTGCTCAGAGCTTCAGCACCACATGGAGGATGCCAAGGTCTGTTGCCAGCTCAAGTGACCAGGAGCAGAATGTAGAGCAAGGGATGGGTGAGGGGATTCACCTTTTCCTTTCACTACTCAGTGAAAGAATTAGCCAGACATCAACTTGCTATTAGCCAGACATCAACTCTTCCCAGATAGTCAGCTGTGTTGCACTCCACCCTCTCCTGCTGAGCACCGAACCTCCGAGGAAATATCCTGTGTCCAAACCACACCACATGGGAGCCAAGGTCAACTTGTTCTTCACATGCTTGACACCTCTCTCATGATCTAACTGCTACAGCAAGCTCTACAGAATCTATATTTTCAAAGTATACTATCCAATTCCTGTCTAATTTTAAATAATTAGTATCTAAGCAAGGCTTGGTGCTTTTTTGTTTGTTGTTGGTTTTTACATTATTTTCTTGAGATAGGAACTCACTGTACAATCCAGTTGGAGGTGTTTAATTTGCATTGTAGACAGTGTAGATTTAAGTTTGTAATCTCAGCCTAGACTACTGCTGGCTGGGATTACAAGTACGTGTCCTTTTTCCTGGATAACTAAGGTACTACCTAATATACACTTCACATTTACTGAATTAATATGGTAATAAATTGCACTCTTCATAATGTGAATATTTATTGCATGTAATGATTTAGTTCTTGATTTTCCTTCTTATCCATTTCATGGTATACAGATCAAAGTGCATGTTTTAGTTTGAGTAGATGGCCTTACAAATTCTCCATAAGACCTGACCAGAAATTTAAATATATACCAACCCAAACTGACAATATTATTTCCAAGTTCATGTGGCTTTTCTAATTAGTCATAAACCTCATTTGAAAATGTTAGTGAAACATATTGAGGAAGAAAGGAAGTAGTACTTGGCAGGAAATAGAGTTTATTACTTTCATTTACTCAGAAAACCGTAGTACAATATGTAAATCACTAGAGTCATATAAAGAGAGAAAGTGTGTGGAATGGTGTTTTATAAGCCTTTGGTTGCTACTGGAGAGGAGAATGAATGTATAAAATCAAGGAGAATATAAAGCTTTATAGTTATTTTAACCTAAAAGTTATTGTTTAGCTGCAAATGAGCTTTTAAATGTGCTTTTGGAAATGTTGTTTTTTTTTTAATATTAACTTAGTGTCACTTGCTTAAATATAAAAATGCCTGAAATGGAAAATTTTCATAGAACTTTATAAAATTTGCCTAATTACTCTTCTTCAAAGTTTAATGAAGAAAAGGAGAAAACTATAATGTCTAAAGTAGCCACTTTTGATAACCCCACATTTTCCATGGGAAAAATACGTCCTTCAGCATGCATTAAACACAACACTGGCACATGGTCAATTAGCCTGACCATATCCTAGCTGTCACCCTGTTGGTGTCCGACCTTCTGTGTTCCCCAGTAATTCAAAAGGTCACGTTGTGCAGAAGGCTGCCACAATCCCAAGTATGCTCTCAGTCAATATACCCCTAATAATCAGAAACATAAGAGGTCCCCATGGTGAAAAATAAGCGTGTACCTACCACAAGAGAAAAAAAAAAATAGTTTTTTGCTTGGGTACAGATATTCAAAGGTGAATTTGTTATTTAAGTATTTTTTGTAATCTACACAGTTTAATACTCTTCTTTCCAAATATTTAGGAACTAAATAAATTTTCTTTTCCTAGATCAAAAATGTGATTGCTTTAGACACTTGCTAGGCATGGCGGTGCAGGCCGGTACTCCTGAGCCAGGTGGCGGGTGCACTGAGGCCAGCTTGTGCAACTGAGTAACTTGAGTAAACTTGATCTCAAAAAAGCAAACAGAATATTGGAGATATTCCAAGACTTTGAGTCCGACCTCAGTTTAAAAAAAATGTATGCATTATTCTGATATCCACATATGTCTTCACTAATTCTCTTTCCTTCTGCCAATCATCTGTTCTTCAGAGTGTAGATAATCCCAAGTATTGTTCATGGATTATCGTATACAACCAGTGTGTATGCACCTGATATTCTTGTCTGTTTCTGGCCTTTACTTCTTGATTTTCATGTGTTTCTTTAGAATATCACTCAAACCTCCAAACACTAATCCTTGATGCATCTGACTTTCTGTTTATATCCATCAAACACCATACTGTTATATGCTCAAATTTCCTTAGTTTTAATAATTTCTGTAGTGTTCTTGTTGTTGTTGTATGTTTTTGAGGCACTGTCTCACTGGGTAGTTCAGGCTGGCATTGACTTTACTATGTGCCCCAGGCTGGCCTCAAACTCATGCTGACACTCCTGCCTCAATCTCATGAGTGCTAGGATTACAGGCTTGTGCCACAATACCTGACTAATCACTATATTTCTACAGTTCCATGTGTTTCCTTTACTCTGATACATCCTGAAATAGTCAAGGATTTGAGATGCCAAACATTGCTTGTTTGCTTGAACAACTGTTCTATCAAGTAAATCATGTTATTTAACATTTGCTTTGGAGGTGATTTCTTCTATCTTTCATTTTTATATAATTCACTCTGAAACACCAGAGTGCTTCAAGTTGTCACTTAAGTAGTTATTTTGAAAGGTAAAGATGGGTAAAACCTATCCTTTCTTTGGTAATACAAGCTGACCTAGAAGAATGCAATATAGTTGGTTTAGCTATAATTCCTTTTGTAACTGTATCTTCTAACAGAACTGTTAAGTGAGGAAGAAACACAACATGAAGCAAAACTCCAGTTTCACACACACACACACACACACACACACACACACACACACACACAGAGAGAGAGAGAGTAACCTACCAGTGACTCCCTTCTTTGCTGCATCAGGAGTGAACTCACTACAAGTGTTTGCAGTCCCATTTCCTACTGATTTCTGTAAGGCCAAGATTCTGTAAAGTAAAAATCATTCATGCACTAGTTTTAGATACTTCACTAAAGTAATAAAAAGCCACATACATAAATTACAAATTTAATTAATTTTCATGTCAACTGTGATGCATTTTCTTCACTTTACAGCTTAATAAATTTGTAGAGAGTATAAACATGTGCTTAGAGATAAGGACTTAGAACATAGGATGTAGGGTAGATTGTAAACTTGCTCGACAACTATCAGTGCCAGACCAGCAACAACTAAACTGGAACTGTGTGATAGACCAAGCCTCTGCCAGAGAACTAGCATATAGGAGGATGAATTAGAGACCCACAGCTAGACACCCCCAGGGACATCGAGGTGCAGCCGCATGGACGTTTGACTCCTCGAGACCGGATCAAATTCCATTGCCCCTGACTCGGCATGATCCATCAGCGGACTGCAGATACTGCAGTCTGAACCTGGTGTCAAGTATGGTAAGATGACTTGGAATCTTCAGATACTTACTACAGTGACCTGGGTTATAGTGACATATTATTTATCAGGCATTTCTTGGGTATCTTAGTCTGGACTTGATATTAAGTGTTACTTGTAGTATGTACTTGCTAGAGGAAGCCTTAAGTTTTCTGAATAATAAAGAGTGATGAATAGAACAATCTGGGTCTTAGCCTCCTTACCTTTACCTGCTTGCAACAAAATTCTTTTAAATTACCTTTCTGCATTTGCTTATTTACTCATAAGCAATATATATTTATTAAATTACCCATACAGACTAGAAATTTCTCCAGGAGACATGACAAAAAAATTCCATGAAAAAGAATATATAATAAAATATATTTTATTTCCTGAGTATTGAAACATAATGAATAAAATCATAAGCATAATGGCAATGATTTTAAAAAGAATTACTATGAGGATTACCCTTGAAATAAGGCAGAAAAGTGGTGCCACAGCAAGACATGAAGTGGCTGGGACACAAGTTGCAAGGCAGAAGACAGAGCAAAGAGCTATTTATGCTCAAAGGAAAGCAATGAAATCAAAGTGATGATACAGATGAGAATCTTGGTATTTTGAAAGGTCCACATGCAGTGAGAGAAACAAAAATAATTCTGAAACTGTGAGTTTCAAGGCGCTGTATTAATGGAATTTTCATCACTGGGAGAACATTTGCTGAGGGATGCTCAGGGGAGGCAGTGTTGTCCTGATGTGCTCTTATAGCTATCCCTTATACATATTAAAATGAAAGGTTAAGAAAAAACTTGGTGGTGTATCTATGCTGTCAAATATTGCTTTTGAATTGAGAAAGACAGTATAGCTCCTCTTTCTTCCACCCCCAAGAGCAATGCATTGTCAAAAAAGCAACACGAGCTCTAAGAATGACAGAGTTCATCAAACCCATGAAGTATGCATGCAGCCAGCATCGTGAACATCATCAGAGCCCTCATCACGTTAATTTTGGTGGATTCCCAGGTGTAAATGCCGCTATAAGGGCTGGAATCTGAATTGCTGTAATCAGTGCCAGCATCATTCTTTGGGAGAAATAAAAATTGCCACTAACTTTTGATGTACTAGTATAACAACTGGTACTAATTCCACACTTTATTGGATCATAGAGATCATTCATGTTGTCATTATTTCTCAGAGTCACCAGAGGTCATGTATCACTGTGGGTACCGAGCCCTGGTGAACCTCTCTTCCATGGATAGTATTTCTAAATGTCTGCTATATGGTGACCGGGACAACTAACTTTGTCACAACCTAATGAGATAAAGGCTTGTGGTTCTTATCTCAGAAGATATTGTCACTGAGGTTACAAATGACAAGGAGAAAGAGCTAATTATTTAAGAAAATATCAAGAACCTGTTTGGACATGATAATGTAGTCATTGTCTTAGAGTTCGTACCACAGATTGGATAACTGTCAGCCCTTGACCAAATTCTGGGCAACTGAGTGTTGAGGTAACAAAGATGCTCTTCTAAGGAACCCCAAACACATACTCCTGGGTTGTGAGCTTCGAGGTGACCAAGTGGTGCCTGCCCTCAAACAGTCTGCCTATGAGGCCAAAGTGACAAGCTAGTCTGTGTAGGAAAATAGATTTAACAAAATTTTGAAATAAGGAGGCTGGAGTTTCATGAGCAAATGGGAAGTACCGTCTTACAGCTCATGTCCCTCATCCAGTTTCTAAGCCTGGTTTATACACAGGGGTCACGTTAGACATGGGGTGTTGGCTGCAGATATCAATGTTGCTCTACATGATTGCCTAAAGGACTTGAAAAAAGGCAAGTTGAGAAAACCGGCTGAGGTTATATCAGGGAATGAACTGTCCCAAGTAGTTCCAGACTTGAGACAAAGGGAGAACTTTAAAAAAAGCTCCTGGCTTCCACGGCAGAATTGGGACCAGGACCACCTGATTATCACCTTCATGCCATGTAGTTGCATAAGCAGTTATGAGTGGGCAAGAAGAAATGAGCTCTCATAACTGAGACAGCAGAGGGCCTCTCCAGCTATCTGATTCTCATGCCAGGGTTGCTGATGAGCCTACCTACATTTTTAGGGGAATGTCATCATTTAAGACCTGCAGGCAATTGCCAAATGGGAGATGGAAAAAAAAAAAGCTGTGAAGGAATAAATGTAAAGAAGGGACGTGGCACTGGGATGAGGATTACACACCTGCCTTTATTTTCAGCCTGTTTTGAGGAGCGGAAGAGCTTCTTCAAGAGAAGGAAGAATGCACCTGGCCAGATGAGAAATATGGGAGTCCAGCTCCCTTGACAAGAATTTTGTCACTAACATAGGAACCAGAACTAGGAATTGGTTTCCTGGGAAAGTCAGAGAGATTGTCTGTGTAAATGACAAATGTTCGCCATCGTGTGTATGATGCTGGAGTTTGTAAGAGGGTGCTAACTTTTCACACAGTGATTAAACTTTGAGAATAGATGAGTCTACAACACTAAGTTCTCAAGGAATAGAGGTGGCTCAGGCCGAGGACCATTCTCAAGACGTTAGGCAGGTTCAGCCCATGCCCTGCCAGAGTGCATCTCTCAAAAATGAGAGCCAGAGCTCCCATCTAAAGCTTCACAAAGTCAGAGAAGCAAATGATTGGCTCATGATCAGCTTAGCTCTGATAAGAGCAAGTTTCTGTTTCCTTGGTGTTTTGTCTCTTTCTCTACTAGGTTTCCTTTTATTCTGAACTGCAGCAGAGATCAGCTCTAGCCTGGAGCTGGCGAAGGTCACTGAACAGAAGCCCTTTTAGGAGCTGTATTGACAGTTCCTTCCTGACCTTCATATAACACACAAGGTTAGGCTCTTCTGGTGCCACTGTCAGATTTCTACTATTCAGAATTTGCCTAATGCAGCAATAATAAAAAAAGAAAAGTGCACAATTTGATTTTCTGAAAAAGATTTGATTAAAAGAGTTGTGACACATCCATGCATTGACTTATTGCATAGCACTCAGAATTCTCATTAAAATCATAATGCTACAGGAAAATGTTGGGATATTGTTAAACATTTAGCCTGTTAATTTCAGTGCACATCTATAATCCTAAAATATTATAACTAATACTATACATTTGCTAATATGCAGTATGCTAGTGATAACTTTTTTTTTTTTTTGAGACAAGGTCTCACTTTGTAGTTCAGGCTGGCCCTGAGCTCAGCCTCCAACTCACATCACAGAAATCCTCCTGCCTCTGCCTCCCAAGTGCTGGGATTACAGGCATGAGCCACCACACCCCACACTGTGGTATGTGGTACTGATTGCTGCTGGGTGTGAGTCTCCACACCCAGTACTGTATGTGGTTACTGGGGGATTGAACCCTGGCCCTTGCACTTGTGAGACAGGTGCCAGAAACACTGAGCTAAATCCCAAACCCTAGTGATAACTTTCTATTTGTTGATATTAATTTCAAAACTTTGCATCTAATCTGTGTGAATTGCTAACTAGCAGAAATACCTTTAAAGGCAACATTAAGCATCATATAATATTTGGCAAAATGTAAAACAGCCTGGAGATTATGCAGGGTGATGTTTCAAAGTGAGACACGGTAATCTCTGTTACATTTTCCTTGAAATATCAAAAGATAGCACGCATTCATCTTCAGGAAGCCAGGATTCTAAAGGAAACCAAGTGGTGATTAGTTCTCATTTGGAACAGGCTCTAAAAGCATGTCCTGGAGCATGACTTGGGTGAGCAGGTACAGTTTAAAATAATGGAATCTGGTTGCAGAAAATACTTTATCTTTGAATTAGGCAATAAATTAAAATTAAATTTGGTTCTGTCACAATTAACTTATTAAAATGTGATACAGAAACTATCACACAACAGCGGCTACAGTTGCTATAATGGCTGCACTTCACAGTGCCTGGGGCCTGGACACCCTCTTCAGGCCTCGTTCTTCAGGAGGATCATTTTACTCTGCCATGGAGCTAAGAAAAACCCACTGCCCCTCTACTTCTGACCTCAGTGAACCCTTCACGGGACACAGGGGGCCTCATTCCATGAGCCACTTTGGAAGGAAGCGTGAGTTTTGCATTAAGCAGACTTTCACTTGCTACCTGTTAGAGAAACATGTCTCTTCCCAATATCTAAACCTATACCTATATATATGCTATGATTTTTTTTATGTGAAGGATGTAGAAGTTGCTCCAGTAATACAGGCATTTTATAAGCATGGTCTAAATCACGCTGGCACTTAACACTGTGATAGCTACAGGGGGTTGTTAAATGATAGTTCAAATTGTAGATAAAATGTGACATGTGTTGGCCACTTTTAAATGCAACCTTTGCCCAGTATCCAATTTAAAGAATCAAAATTACTTTCCCTCCATAGTAGTTGTGTGTTTCTGTTTCTAGGTCTAAAATCAATTACTTCTGGCATGGAGTAATTAAATGAACTAATTAGAAGTTGATTCAAATCAGGACTACACTTCCTTTGAAATCTTCTTGCACTAAACGTTGACTACCAACTCTATTATTAGTATCTCTCCTGCTTCTCCTCTAATTGTTTTCTGGAAAGTAGCACCATAACAAAAGCGAAAGAGAAATGCACACATTTTTAATTGTTTTTGTTTCCAAAAGTTGGGTGGTTATCTAAAAAATTGAAATCACAAAAATATATACCGGCTTGTGTGGATATAGCATCCATCTACACTCAGAATAATTTTAATCAGATCATTTAAGCATGTATCACACTGAAAAGTGCTTTGAATGTGTTGCCCTGAATGACTTTGTTGATCTTCGGCTTATTTTATGAGGGTGCATTTTGGCTAATGTATTTGTAGTAGTCTGTGATTTTCTTAAGTCTGTCTAAATTGATAATGCAGTTGTACAGTTGAAAAACTGTGAGCAATCTAATATTGTTATATAGAGACTCAAATCAAATCCAATCACAATAAAGAAGAAGAAAGAGGCCACTTCCCTGGAGTAAATATGTATTGTTATATGTGGCTCCGATGATTACAGAGTATTGCTGCTTTGAAATTTCATCACATTTAAATTCACGTAGATATATTTGTCTCTTTAGTAAATACATCCTTCTCTTGCAAAGATAATTTCATTTCTGGCAAAAGCCAAGATGACAGAGGTGAATTTATGCAGCTTTCACCTCTTAACACCATCAAAGTACATGGTGATGCAGGCCAGCGATTCTTGTTTTGAAAGAGCTCTGAGGTGAACAGACAAAGCCCTGCTGCTTGAGCTCATCTGCACGGACACCTGTGCTTGCTTGCATCTCCTCTGGAGGATGCCATGGTTGTGCCATGCTCACCTGCTGTGGGCACCCCAGTCAATGCTCAGCTCCCAGCCACACCCAGAAGTCTCCTCCTGTGAGTGGATAATCCATAACCCTAGGGACATTTTCTGATTGTCTCTTTCTCACTCAAGTATCTGAAATGGCCTTTCTCCTACAGAGACTCTATTGCTAACACCAGTTCTTTTCAGTTAACCTTTATCTTTAATTCCTTAATTTCACATATGTCCCCCATCTATGAAGCACGGTGCAGCCTTATGTCTGTGACAGGTGGTCCCAGAACCTTTGATGGAACCAGACTCCCGGGGCCCTTAATGCAGTTTAACAGAGATGTTGACATTTACACTGTGCTGCTCAGGAAACAATGACAAGAACAGAGTGTCAGTTCATTGTCTACATGGGATGTTTTCTCTAAATATTTCTCACCATGGCTGACCAAACTTATATCCTTGAACTACAGAGATTCAGAGGACTGACTACATATCTAATCGTATATTCGTTTGTGAACTGTGTACATGAACATTACGTATACCACAGAAATCTGAGAGAGATGGTTAAAATACAAGTGTAAGAAGGGTTCAAATTGTTCAGCACGCATATGTAACATGTATTTTCATATCAATGTTGTTAGATATCATCAGTTTTTTATTACCTTCTGTGATGTTCTTACTATCACACCGTATCTCATAAAGCCAGTAAAATTGGACATGGATAAAAATTTTAAGTGAGAATTTATAGAGACAGGAATAACAACTTCACTTATTTAATCAATACACATGATATCCATGAATATACTTGCTATAAAGTATCCCTAAAGTATATAGAGTTAAAATAATAATTATGGTGAAAATATAATTTGAAGAGAAACCTGGAATAAGGTCAGGGCAAAATGTTAAGTACTGGAGATGTGAGAACCTTTTTTTTTCAGAGCACTAAAATTAATTCTTGGCTCTAAGGTATTTCCACCTTAGTACTTTGATGAGTTAATTTTCAGCATAAAAGATATAATTCGGTTTCAGTTACATGTTTATATGTGGTTTCATCTCCTAGGACCTCAAGGTACATGTGTGATCATGTGTGCTATAAGAGATCCAGGATTGTGTGGTCGTCACGCATCGATCTCCAATAACACAGACAAATTGCTCGAGCCTAGTGTACTAGTTACAGAACACAGCAGGGTTTCCATATTATGAGTAGCTGACATGATTATGTACAGAAAAACGTGTTCTTTATACTTAGCACTTTTAAAATGCATTTCAGTAACTTATTCTTCATACCGATCTTTTCTCACTGATTTAGAAGTTCATACATCTCTCCTTGGAGTCTGTTCTGCTCCACTATGACTCTGCTCTCCCTACAACCACCTCTGATATAGACTACAAGAAGTCCCAGTTTATTTTCCAGAGATACTTATTTAGAAATTTAGTTATTAGTATGTATGTATGTATGTATTTATATTTGGAATTGAACTCAGGACCTTGTACTTATGAAGCAGTTCCCAGAACCACTGAGCTTCTTCCTTGGCCTCAATGTGCTATTTTTCTTAATCCTTAAAAATAAGCATCCTTCACTTTAGCTAGAATTGTGCCTCTGGCTTAGACAGGGAGCTCATCCAACAAGTCACGGTGTCAAAAAGCCAAGAAAATCAGCATCTGAGGATGTGATCAGGAAACCTGAAGGACATTTCTAGGTCAGGGGACACCAGAGTGCAGCCTGCATCTAATACTACAGGTTCAATCTGAACACAGAAGAATTTGCACAATTGTAACAACATTAGATACTTAGGTAGGAATGTTCAAATAAGACTAGCAACCAAAGACAGGAGGATGAGAGACCAGGCTCCTTTCCACAGTGACTACCAGATGGGTCAAGCTGTTGCTTAGACCATGATTATGGATGAGTTTGTGACAAGATCTTCACTCTTGGAGAGGAGGAGCAGAAGCTCAGTTCATTCTGGATGACAAACATACTATTAACCTGGAGCAAATTATCTGTAGCACTATGTGAGTTAGGTACATGTATTAGCCTACAAGAACTGGTCTGCATCTTTCTTTGATTTAGATATAGTTTTCTCACACCTGCATTTTTTGGTCTCCATTTCCTTCTGTCACATTTGCAGTCATGTTCATGGAATGAAGGGAGTAAAGCTACTACGTTAATTAGAATTGTTATACACTTGGATATTGATATAATTCCATAATGCACATGATATATTGATTTCTTCTCTATGCCTGTCATACATTAATAACTTAGATTCTGCAGTATATCACCTATTTAATAGTGAGGGTTGAGTTTTTTATATACTTCATGAGGCACTTAAAAAGCAGATCAATATCATGTCCTAATAAACTGATTCTTACTGGAAGAAAGATTATTTTAACAATGCCATACTGTGTGTATTAAAGAATATTATATTATTGAACAACCTGGAAGATATAACTAATAAGTTTCATGGATCTAGATAATTAAGAATGATTTTCATCTATATATTTTTTAAATTATAAAATATAGCAGCCATATTTCTTCACTTAACCACTTGTTGGAGTGGATGCCAGTCCCCACTATGCTTATTAAACATGGTGATTCCCCCTAAGGGTTCTAGGGCCTGTGGTTAGTCACCACATACCAGATGGACATCGCCTTCTATCTCATGAACTTTGCTCTTAGCCAACGCTGAGATGGCTTCTCCTGAACACTAATTATATCATCGGGTTTTGAAATTACACTCATGTCACTGAAATACTATGAAGAAAAATTCAAGTAATCTAAAATAGTAGAGATTATTTTCATACAAATTATTTTATTTCATATTTCAGGGAACTAATCATAAGGAAAAATAGATGTGAAAGAGATATTATGGCAGCATTAGAAATGCAAAAATGGGGGGCCGGGGAGTTAGCTCAGTGGTTCTGGCGCCTGTCTCGCAAACGCAAGGACCCGGGTTCATTTCCCCGGTAACCATATAACAATACTGGGTGTGGAGACCCACACCCAGCAGCAACCAGTACCACATACCACAGTGCCGGGCGTGATGGCTCACGCCTATAATCCCAGCACTCGGGAGGCAGAGGCAGGAGGATTGTGATGTGAGTTTGAGGCTGAGCTCAGGGCCAGCCTGAACCACAAAGCGAGACCCTGTCTCCAAAAAAACCTAAAAAAAAAAAAAAAGAAATGCAAAAATGTAAAAGATGTTGACACTTTATTGTCAGCTAGTGTTAAAATTCTCTCCACACAATGAAGGAGTTAAATCCAGAAGCAATAAATGTAGTGTCATGCGCATGTCGCTCAGAGATGCTAATATCTAGTGCCATTTAGCCAACCTCCCTTGTTAACATATATTCTCTTCGCAAGAAACATGCCTCTTACTGTATAGAAAGCTACATAAATAAGATCTGTTGACTTATGTACTCAAACATACATACATATTAACACATACCTTATGCATGAACATGGATTTATGTATATTTTTTATCACTTTTAACTCACTAATTTAGGAAATTGAAAAAATAAAACCTAATAAAATTTCTTTGACTCACATATTCACTTCTATTTGATTTAGTCTTGCAGCCACATAAAGAAAAACAAAAAATATCTTCAGTTTACTCCACAGTTTTTTAGGATGAAGCGTTCAGAATTGTAAAGCGATGCCTCAGGTTAAAGATTTACTGTTATTGTTTTTAATAACAGTTAAAAAGAAGTGGGTTGTTTTATCTGTGCTCACTAAAGTTGTTTGGAGAGGGAAAAGAAAATGTAGCTTTGCCATAACTCCTGTTTCCAAGTTACTAGGACCTGAACTATTGTGAATTCTCAGTTCTTTCCCCTAGGCCATGAGCTCCATTCCACAGGGAATACAGAAGGCCATATGAGGCAGGGGCAGCATTGTCTGTAATTTCTTGATAATTATATTTTGAATAGCTGGAACATAAGAAATACTATGAAGAAAGGTCAGCTGATTATTATTAGAGAACTTTTTCTTCACATCAGCCTTAAACCAGACCACTACAATTAAATACAACTTTCAACACAGATGAAGTCAATGTGAACTCAAGGGGAACTTCATTCCAGAGGTCAGAGTCAGCAGAAAGTGTGGGGTGACCACAAAGCTGGCCAAGGGGTCATGGACTAACGTTTCTAATAACGAGGTAAAATTCCTTGTATCATCATCAGAAGAGTGAAGTCTCTACTATATCCCAGCTTCTGGAGTTCCAGCTGTCTTCATATTTACATTTGCAATATGTGATTTTCAGGTTCAAGGTAAAAAAAAATTTCTGGGTTGTTAAGCTAGGGAGAGGATTTTAAAGAGATTTGCATATATATCACATGGGCAGATAATTTGCAGTTATAAAATTTATAAAGCTTTTCTAATTAAGTTGAAGTCAGAGCCTTGAGGAAGAAGTTGGTCTGAAGCTTAGCAAAGATGAGAGGACTCTAAAGTTTCTTCCGTTAATGAACTTACTGCAGTCGATCTAGCCTACCAGTCACAGGTCACAACCAAGAACTGCAAATGTGGCTTTTATGACTGACTTATTTTTGTATCTTCTGTGTAGATTTTTTTTTAAATTAAAGCTGTAAAATTAAGATAGCAAGTACCTGCTTTCATGTAGTTATTTCAAATATAAGAAAAACTACCAAAACTACTATTTTATTGTATTGGTTTCCCTTTTTTTTTTTAGGTTTTTTGAGACAGGGTCTCACTTTGTAGTTCAGGCTGGCCCTGAGCTCAGCCTCAAACTCACATCACAGCAATCCTCCTGCCTCTGCCTCCCAAGTGCTAGGATTATAGGAGTGAGCCATTACGCATGGCACTGTAATATGTGGTACTGACTGCTGCTGGGCATGAGTCTCCAAGCCCAGTATTGTATGTGGTTACCGGGGATCAAACCCAAGCCCTTGTGCTTGCAAGACAGGTGCCTGGAACCACTGAGCTAAATCCCCAGCCCTGGTTTCCTTTTTTTGATAGGATCTCAGTGAGTATGTTAGACTGTCCTATCACGCACGCAGTATCCAACACTATCTTCCTACATCCTGCAATCCTCCTGCCTCAGTCTCTCGACGGTTGTCATTACAAGCATGTGCACCCACAAGTGATATAAACATGCAAATTTAAAGCATCTTTTCAAATACCTAATACATGATGAAACGCTGAGACACACTAAGCATGATTAATGTGCATTCTTGTTTGTGTGAATATGTACATGCCTTCCTGATCGGTATTCATGGTCTCCAAGGCGCTTCTTAGTTTCTTCATTTCTTAAACGTAGCTTTTGAGGTTTCAGTGAATGTTCCATCAAAGCCCACATATCCATAAAGTTTCGGTCTTGTTCATGGTCTCAGCTGCCTGTTAAATTGAACAAGACAAGTGACCTTTGCGGAGTCACTGCTGGCCATCTCATCTTCTGTCCTAACCAGCCTCTTACCTGCGAGTCCTCTAAGGGTCACAGAACCGCTGCACTGGTGAGTCTCCCACCACGGGGACAAAAGATCTGCCGCTCACAACTTCTGGAGCTAAGTTTTATTTTGACTCAGAGCTGCTGAGGTTTTAGTTCTTCCCAACTGGCTCCAAAGCAGCAGGGCGTGGAGAGGAAGCCGCCCACCTCCTGATCTCCCGTTGACAGTCCGTCGTCCATTTTCTAGGCAGCAGAATGACTACTGGAGAGCGTCTTCCCTCTTCATTTCTATGATTTATTCTGTCCTCCAGTTACTCAGCAATTGGTGTTTTCCAAAGAATCCAGCAACTGTTTAAGATCTTCCCCTTCATATTAATTTGTATCTTTTCCTTAACACTTTTGTCCATTTCACAGGTGAAAAAAAATACTGATTTTACTTTCTCTAAAGCAATTGAGCCAGTGTTTTGTCTATGGAAATTTTTTTCCTCTCCTAATCATTTACAATACAGTTAATTTTCTCCTGTATATTCATAAAGCATTGTCGTATTATCTTATCAAATTATGATACAAATATGCTCTTCCGTTTCTTTCTCTATAACAGTGTGATTTCTGAGCAACAGAACAAACTTTTAAAATATATAAATCCATGTATTTAATATGCTTTTTTTTCCCAGGTGACTTTCATGTACATAATAGTATTTTCAAATCCACATATCATTAAGGAAAGCATGCAATTAAATTTATTTATTTTTGGAAATAATATGTAGAATTTGATCAAAATACATAAAAAAATATTTCTTACCTTTAAAATTGAAAGAGGATCAAGATTAAAAGAATAAATTACTAACATTGATAAATTCACCTAATTAATAACAATTAACTTAGTGTAATACAAATAATTTCAATTTATCAAAGGAAACATGGGTTGCACTTGATTATTTTAACTTCCCAAAAATACATGTCTAAAAAATACATTTTTAACTTTAAACACTTTCTAATAAAATCTGACATTGGAGATCCTGGAGTGCCACCTGGTGGAAATGTGAAATTTTAACTAAAAGAACTGGAACAAATTTGAATTAGTTTATGTGGTTCTGAAAAACATGATTGCTCTAATTTCACAGCAGAAAATACACTAACTTACAACAAAGTGAAGTGAAGTAAAGTAATGAGAAAATATTTAGTACAAACTAAATTCAAATACATTGTAAATTAAACAAATATACGATTCTTAATTAACCATTTATAGTACAAATGTAATATTATGAATGTTAAAACTATAAAAATGAAATGATTATTTGGACTCATTTAATACTTTTTCAATTAAGTCGTAACTCAAGATTTGCATTCAGTGGTACCAGGCACTGAGAAGAAGAAGTTGTACTAAGTTTTTAATAAAGTGAATACAAAAAAAAAATATCAAAACTGATTTTACTAATAATTCCCAAAGGGGTAAGTTGTTTAAAATAATTTTTAACTGTTGGAATTCATCTTTTAAGATCTGATAGTGCTAACTAAGGATCTGTACCAATGCATAGAAGGTATATTTTCACCTAGTGAGGATATTGTGCTTGTTGGATATTATTTATTTCCAAACAAATTAAGTTTTAATAGCATCTTAATTGACTGTTTGCCTAGACTTGATAGAGTTGATAGAGATGATTTATGAGATTTTTAAAATACAACTATAATGTACAGAGTCCTTGAGGAACCTAAAAGCAGAGCATGTAGAGAAATTTGGGTTATACTGTGAAGCACAAAAACTTGAGTAGTTAATTTGTGAATTAACAATGAGATCTGAATAATAATAGCGCTAATAATTTTAATAGCACACTATAAAACAATTTTCACATCACATATCCGGAATTCTTCACAACAATCAAATGATATGATTTTCTTTATTATTTATCCTGTTGAATGACAATATAGGCTAATAGATAAAATATAAATCAGCCAAGTGGAAGCCACTGCACAATGTCACAAGTGTGAAATGCAGCCAAATGCTGGAGTGCTAATTGAGAAATTGTATTCTGTATTTTGAAAAAGTCTGATTTCTCAGACATTTGAGTCATAATTCAAATTTTATTTTTGTAAAACCAATTACTGTACCTTACGTTTGTTTTATCTCTGTTTTGCCAGAATTCCATTTTGCATTAAGAAAATAATAAATGAAATAAGTCAGTCAAAAGGTGAAAGATGACATAGTTTTGCTATATGAGGGGAAGAATAGAGGATTTAGAAATATTATGTAGTCCACACAAGGAATGTCAATATTATGAACCACATATCTATGTTACTAAAGATCCATTGTAAAAAGCAAGGCGTATCAATATATATGCTGGCTCAAAGAGGTTTAAAATCAATCTCAATACAACTGTCAATATGAAACTCTTTTGCAAGTGACATGGCTATAATCTTATCTTATGCAACTGTCATTGATAATCATTCTCTAATTTTCTTTAAATTCTACCACCTATGTAACAATTCATCAACTAAGTTTCTTCTGATTTGCTTATTTAATCACACCTCATATTTTATATGGCATTATTCTTCAACTAATAATTGGTTTGTGAAAGTTATTCATTGATTTCTAAATAATTAATTAGTTTCTAGATAATAATTTATTTATTTTATTGTAGTTCATCATACAAATATGTAATGATTACATTATCTTGTTATTAATGAGGTTTGTTTATCATGTGTCAAGATGAGTTGGGTTTCTGTGATCATCTTCAACATGCTATAACTTTCCATTCTTTTTGCTAAAATAATTATGCAATTTTACACTTACCCAAATTAAAGCATTAGTTGAATTTTGGATGTGGCTTTTATTTTCTAATTTTATAGTTGTGTAATTTTTCACAGATTTGTTTGCTAACAAAACTGAGAACACTTTCAAAGGATTACAATTTGTACATCCAATTTATGGTCCTCTGTCTACTATGATATCTAATTTTTAAACACTCTATAGAAGTTCTAAATACATTTAGAATATAAATGTTTTACAAGTAAAGGAAGATTTTTTTTGGGGGGGGGGATAAGAATATCCACAGAGGTGAATAGCTAATATATAGTGAAATGGTCAATGGAGATTGAAAAGAACAAAATTCACTGTAAGATGATCAAAAAATAATTACTGAAATGCTAGTGCACTCTGTGTGTGTGTGTGTGTGTGTGTGTGTGTAATTTTAGGGCTATATAAACAAATACACATGAAGCTATATGTTACAAAAAAGATTTATTCTGTTAAAATATGAATATTCAATTCACAGCAGTATATTATTTGTTTTTGTTTATTCCTCTATAAATGTAATAACTTGCTGTTTGCTTTACTTAGTGAAATACTGGTAAGGGAAATGCTTTCAGAAACAAATATACTATGGCTAATCTCCTGTAAAGTAGAATATAGTCTCAAAGTTCAGAGATGAAAAGACTTTTCAACTACAAAATACCAAAAAAAAAAAAAAAAGAAATCATATTGATCTGATACTTTGCTAACTAGGAAGGATTAGACTCAGCTCTTACAAAAGATGAAATCAAGGGTTTTAACATTTTTTGTTTTGGTCCAGATCAGTATCTTTTTTTTTTAATTGGAAGAAAAATGTTTCTGAGAAATATATTTAAGATGTGCCTTGACCTCAAAATCAGACAGTTTCAGGATCCCTACAAATTAGTTCAGAAGTAAAAAAAAGAAAAAAAAAATGAAATGTAAAAAGCTATGGGAAAATCCTAAGATGCTTGTCTGAAAAAAAAAGATATAATGTGAGTTTATCAGCACATAACTTGAGTAGACTAGAATAAAGAGCCCGTCATATTTTTATGTAGAGAAACAAGTTGTCATTGGACCTGACAATCTGGAAAGAAAACATTTGTGTTTACCTAACTCTATGCAGTGCTTAAAAACAGTGGCCAAGCACTTCAGCTTTGTTGTCCATTTCAGAAACCTCTGTTAAGTGTAAAAATAAGGGTTGGAAGGTATAGTGGGTATATGTAGGGGAAAATGTAGATGTTTAGCAGTTTCCTGGGACAATCTTTTAGGCTGAACTTCTGCAGAGCTTGTTCTGCAGAACTCCAGAGTTTCTTTATCACCAGTTCACAGGATGTTCCCCTGACATGTTGTTAAGTTTTGTGTTACTGAATCTTTCAAAAAAGATCCATAAACAAACACTGGGATAGGAATCAGGAATTACTGCATGGAGTGTCCCAGAAACTGCCCCAGGATACCTCTTTTATTTTTTAATTTAATATTTATTGGTACATTATGAATACACATCTTTGTCGTATTCAACACTGAGAATTTGTACCAGAATGTGACATGACTTTATTCTCATTTTTCCCCTTTCTCCCGACCCTGCAACCCCTACCCTATATATATTTCTTTTATTTTAACCTGTGCATTACCACTTTATATTAGCTCCATAATAAAAAGAGTTATTAGAAGATTGCTCGGCTTTTCAGTTCTCCGAGGCTGTTCCCCCTGCTGAAACTCATCCCTGAGTGCCTCGTTTCCTTCTGCAACCCTGTACTTACATCAGACTTACACTGGACTTACACTGATAGGTGTAGCACTCCTGCCTACACAGGTTTAGACTTTAAAGAAAGAACATTTCTAACAGTGTGAGATGCTAGTGAAACGTTATAGCTCCCTTTAGCTCTACAAAATGGATGTGGACCACAGATTCTTTTGTTTTCCAGTTTTTCTTCTTTCTAAATGGACATACTTATTTGAGAATAACTGTCTAGATTCCTCTTATTTTATTTGGTATTCTTTGTCCTCCAGTCAAGGAAACTGTATTGTGGGTTATAGATGTTCTTGATGCCAACAACCCACATGCTGATGGTGACAAATGAGTACATCTTCTGTGTGTTACTGTCAGATAAGGAAATGTAGTTCAGTGATCCATAAGAACTAGGAGCCAGCAGATAAAACACTAGCACGTGCTCTGCTAAACACATATGACCCAAATGAACTCTGGGCCTTGTTTGTACTGTAAGGAAAACAGTGATATGTTACAGGGGAGGAAAAAGGCTAGGGTGCTACAAAGTTATTTGTTAACTGTTCTTCCTATTTTTTTTCCTCTAGAGGTAACAGTTTCTTAATAATAATAATTTTCCTGGTTTGTAATTGTGAGAGGTCTTCAACTCAGGGCCTCATTCCTACTATGCACATGATGGACCAGCACGCCATCGGCCAACTTTAACCCTCCAGCTTGCATTCTCACAATCTACTCAGAAACATTTTCTATCATTATTTTATAAGTTTTTATAATATTTTTAAGTTAATCAACTGTTTTCCCTATTCTGTAATATAATTATGACTCATGTAACTTTGACATGTAAAGTAGTTGATCATTACACCTCACAGGAGTATATTCCTAGTGGGCCACCTAAGGTAGAGAATGATATCAGAGACCTCTATGGTGGGATCTGATCTCCTACCCAGTGTACGATGCAAAGTTTAGAGAAAAAACTCAAAGACATAATTAAAGAGACAGAGAAATGGGGACCTGGGATGACCAGTGCTCATGCAAACGAGGATGAACCCCAAGAGCTGTGGAAATTTGTTGGTGACATCATAGTTAGATTGAGGTAAAGGACCACATGAGAGGACCCATCGTGCTATGGATATGTAAATAGTGTGGCAAGGCTTGTAAAGAAAGAGACAAAGCATTCTAGAATGAGGAACAGAACAGACAAAATATAAGCGGTAACTAAAAATTAAATGTGTTTTCGTATAGTAGGAGTTAACTCTGGGGATGGGATTTGAGTCAGAGCCTCTACGTCACCACATGGGGCTCTGCTGGACTCATGTCTGTAAACAAAGCAGTTTTTGGCTTCACTCTTTGCAGCCCACACTGCTCACAGCCTGCTTCAGATGGGATCTGTGGGATGGTAGCCCACAGAATGAAGAAGAAAAACTGCTGTTTTAAAACTGCCAGCAACTCATTCTTTCATATGGAGAAATTAAGAATTTTTGAGAAATTAAGAATACCTTTGATTTATTTTTAATATAAAAGAAAGCTTATTAAGTCCCCCAGTGGTAAATGGTCTTGTGTTTATATAAAAGACTGAAATATGAGTGGGGAGCAAAGCAAATGAGAAACAAAGCTTCTCAGCATAGTAAAGTAAAATCTGTACAGTTGAGACCAGGTTGCTGTTCTCACAAGTCACATTAGACTGTGATAAAATTGATAATTCAGGCAGAAATGAAAGCTGAAGTGTATTTTTGATGCAAAATCTATCATTGGAGAAAATCTGTACTACAGTAAGGAGGACAATCTATGAAATCATCAGTAGAAGAAACAATAGGACCTTTTCCAGAAGATTATAGGAAAAATAAATAAATATAATAAGCAGAAGTGGGATGGAAAGAAATAGTTCTGGGAGGTGGCAGTCAGGAATTTCAGGACCTGAGTCTTCTGATACTTGTGATAAGTACTCGTGCTGTCCACTTGAATGAAAAATGTCTAGGGCCTGGGAGTTAGCTCAGTGGTTCTGGCGCCTATCTTGCAAGCACAAGGGCCCGGGTTCAATTCCCCGGTAACCACATACAATACTAGGTGTGGAGACTCACGCCCAGCAGCAACCAGTACCACATACCACAGTGCCGGGTGTGGTGGCTCACATCTGTAATCCCAGCACTTGGGAGGCAGAGGCAGGAGGATTGCTGTGATGTGAGTTTGAGGCTGAGCTCAGGGCCAGCCTGAACCACAAAAGTAAGACCCTGTCTCAAAAAAAAAAAAAAAGTGTCTAATGGTGGGTTTAGCACATTGCTGGGGTGTCAGGATGCCTGACTGATTTCCTGAGGAAGGAAGAACCACCCTGAATGGGAGGCACCAACCAACAAGCTTATAAAGCAGGTGAAATAAAATGGGAAAGCAGAAGGGCAGCACTTACGTTTCTTTAGAAGGGTTCCATTCTTTGCCATCGTCCATGGACATCCATCCCCAGGCACAGACTCCTCGGTCTTACCATCAAAGACTTCTGCTCCTGGCTAAGGACTCACAATGTGCTCTGCAGGAGCTCCTGGCCTGTGATTTTGGACTAGATCCTCCTGCTCTACAACAAGGAGAGGGTCTTTTTGTGCTGTTCCACTCTGAATCCGCAGTGTGTGTATGTGTGTGTGTGTGTGTGTGTGTGTGTGTGTGTGTGTGTGTACGTGTGTGTGTTGTGTTTGTGTGTGTACTTTACATTCTATTCTTTATCACAAACCACAATGTATGCAAATATGAATATAAATATTTCTTAAACTTTTTCTTTTTCCAAACAGTCATTTGCTTCTGTAATGAAAACACCAAAACTTTACATTCTCAGTACATTGAATCCACATATATCTGCACCTGGTTCAAATAATGAATTTTATCACAGAGACAGAAAGCTGAGTGAACAGATGGCCAGGTGACATTTGCAGAACCTTAACAATTATTCGGGATTTGCCACAAATATTTGGAGGATCAACAATACACAGACCTGAAGGTCACCTCCTTTCATGAAACATGTCATGAAACTTTACAGAATGCTTTCTGCAAACTAGAATATTGACAATAACTTTATTGCATATGAATAATCTATTTCCATACACTAGTACCTCTTTCAATTTGAAATGTTTTAGACAAAATTCTCTTTTCTTTTTTTTAAATCTATACTGATGTATTTACCATTTTTTATGGTCTAAGTGGGGAATCAAGTGTTGAAGGACTCAACACCATGCTCAGAGGGAAATGGCTGGACCACAAGGGCTGAAATCCCATCAGCAAATTTATCTGTGATTGGTTCATATCCGAGAGCACTCCTGAGAGGTGATGGGGATTTTAGGTAACATGATCTATGTAGAGGAGCTGGGGCTTGTGTCCTGGGAGGATTATCTTACCCAGCTGCTAACTCTCCACCCTCTATGTCTTGGCTGCTGTGAAGAGAATAGCCTCCTTTCCCAGGACTCCATCTCTCCTGATTCCAGCTTTACATTACGCTCAAGTAATGCAGTCTTAAGCCATAGACTGAAATCTCCCACAGGATAAGTCATGCTGAGACTTTCTTCTGTGAAGTTCATTTCCTTATGTATTTTGAGACAGTGATAGAAAACTTTACACAATCATCATTCTTGAAATACAAACTTCTGGGAGAAATTGCACTCAACATCTGATCTTCCCCATTGCCTAAAGACTCATGCTTATGTCAATTTGGCCCACACTAATTCATAACATTTCATAAAACATTTTTTTCAAGTCCTTCATGACATCTAGGAGGCTAAACTGAGTTTAGAGTATTGCATTCATTTTTTTGAGAAAATGTAATATTTATCCATTTAGCTACTCCTCTCTTCTGTACATATATTTTTTCTCATCTGCTTATCTAATTTCTCCTCTGTTTTCATATGGACTCATCAGACTAAGTCTCAGTCTGCTATGCAGGCATTTCTATTACCCAATTTGCGTATCACATGACATTTTCATCCCCTTTATGCACACTATAGCACCTCCTTATTTCATTTGATCCGTTGCCTGCATTTTTCCCCACAAGTCATTATAGATTTTATTCCTGATATGTATATTCCAATTAAATCATTGAATTAACAAAAATATTGCACAATAATATTAACATACCTCTGTATGTGGGATTGAGCAAGGTTTTATGCATGCTTTGTGATATTCAAATTAATGTGCCTGTAGTGTACCTGAACTCTATAAATGGTAGAATCAACAGCTAATCTCTCAGGCCATTAAGTTGTCATCATAAGTGTGATAGTTTTCTGTGATGACATGTCTAACCACTAACCATGCCAGCTTATGCTCATGGGAAATATCCCTTCATGTCTATCTTCTCTCTATTACAGCCACTTTCCTTTACCAAGGCAGTGGCAATCTCTGCCTGTGTAACCACACAATCCGCCTAGAGAACATGCACACAATTATTCTACCCCACAGCAGCTGAATTTCTATCCAAACTCAAAAGAGTTCTTCTTGAAAGTCTCACAGATCCTGTCACTTTCAAGCTTGAAACCCTGAAGTAATTTCCTGTCCTTTGAACCTCTAAATCTCAAATCATTAACCTGGCTTTTGAGGTCTCATCTCCACTTCTCAGCACTGTTGTTTCATTTTCAGGATCCTTAAAAAGGCTGCTGGCATTTGGCATATTTTATGCGGTCAGTGTCACACTTCTTCCTTTCTGCTCCAGGCCTTTCATTTATGATATCTGTTTGCCGGGGACACTGTTAATTGAGTCCATGTTTAATGATACACACTGCTTTGCAACCAGCACACTCAGAGATTTCCAGAGACCATCTCTTCAGAGGAAATGTCAGACTCATATATTACTTTACTTAAATAATTTTGTTTTGCTAGTTTTACTAATGAGACTGAAAAGTCACAGAAGTTGGGAGCATTTCTGGCTTGTTCTCCATACTAACACCTATTGGAATATTTTCTTGAAGTTGACCTGGGTGTCACATATCATTGATTAAATGAATACATGAATAATTAAATAAAAATCACAGATAAAAGTCAAATGATAAGGTCAGTTTGTCTAGTGTTTATATACTAATATTCATAATTTTGAGGATAATAACAAATGTCATTAACTGCACAGAGATTAGGACTATTCTTACAGTACATATTGAAATTCATTCAATTTATTCTGATTTTCTAGTTTAGTTGTTTTTCAAATTTCACCAAGTTTTCACTGTCTTTTACTACATTTTATGGTCCTGTTAATGTCTCTAGTGTTGCTTATGATTTTTCTGAATAAAAACCAATTAATGCAAAATTAACAGTGTTAAAACACATTTTTTTCTGTTATGTGAAAGAAAACAATAGCTAATTTTAGCTAATAAGTATAAATGCCTATTGCAGGGCTACAAGGGTGATGAATAGTCATGAAGCATTAGCCTAGTCAAAATATGAGATGTTCTCTATCAAGACAAATAAAATTCAATCTTCATTGATTTTGAATGCTAGGAAACGCATCTCTAAATGTTGAAAAAAGCAAAACTATTCCTTTAATACTGGAGATTCTTAATTTATTGAAAGATAGGATTTGTATGTCTATATAGGCATTTTATATATATATATATATGATATATATATATTGATATATATGATATATTTACATGAGTGATATAAGGAAGTCTTCTATTTTGTCTTATAACAATGCTTTTTCCAAGTTGGAAACTAAGAATCATGATTTTAGTGAAGTTGGAGAAAATAGCTAGGCATGATCTGGAAATGCCATGCTTTGAGTAGGTTTGCTGATGGAATAAATCAAAAAGAGACCAAAAGTTTGGAAATAATTTTTCAGCTCCCTGTCTCATGCAATCCATTGATTGTTGATAAACTCAACAATCAAGGGCTGACTATAACTATTTGAACATTTTGTGGGAGAAAACAATAAAAAGCTAACATGATGTTCTAATTTTTAGAATGTAAATCAGAGTATAGAGTATAGAGAAACTCGGTTCTTCAACTGCCTTTGGTGTAACAGTATCTATAATATGATGAGGAATTCCTTGTTCCAAGAATTAGTTAAAAAGAATACTCAGAGCCAAGGAATGGGTAACATTTTTGGAAGAGTGACCACAAGTATGACTCAGTAAATACTTTGGATGACTGTGTGCTACATCATAAATATGAGCCACAAAATTTTAACTTTCAATATAATAATGATTAAAAGGATTTGGTTAATATACTCTAGTTGATTGCCTATGAATTACATTAATTTCAGGATAAAATATATGCTAAATGTAAGAATGACCTCTAGCAAGGTACAGCTGGTTTTTTGACAAAAAGCATTCAGATGTAATTGAAAAGTTTTATATTTATTATATTAACTGTATTACTGCATTTATTTTTCAAAGTTCTCTTGAATTAAAATATATTAGAGAATACCATGCACAGTATTCTAAAATTTGAGTTT
This sequence comes from Petromus typicus, assembly GCA_004026965.1. Lineage (NCBI taxonomy): Eukaryota > Metazoa > Chordata > Mammalia > Rodentia > Petromuridae > Petromus > Petromus typicus. Next base: position 27,395 of record PVIR01021207.1, read on the forward strand.
TTGTCTAATAACATTTTTATACTTGATCAGTGGCAGCTTATGCTGAACAATATACTTTAAAGATTCATTAAATATGTCTCATTAAATAGAATTTCAAATGATCGTCTATTCTGTGCAGTATTATTAACTAAAATATCCCTTTAGCATGTATATATATTAAAGTGGAGCAATTTCAAATATATATGAATTTTAAAATTATTTTTTAATTTTTAATTGAAATCTTTATTGGTATATTACATACACACATCATGATTGCATTCAACAATGAGAATTGCTACCAATATATGACACAACTTAATTTTCATTTTTTACCATAGCCCTACCCACCCTTCCACCCTCACCCCCTATATGCATAAACTTTGTTTCCTTTCTTCTTTTTTTTATAATCTCATTACTTTTCCCCTTTCACCCTATTTTTCTTTGAGTATTTTCTCTTTCACAATATATAACATACAATTCTGGAACTCATTTACATCTTTATTTTCTCATACCAGAGAAAAGATGTGATATTTACTTATTTGTGACCTATTTATTTCACTTATGAGGATATCCTCAAGGTATGTCCACTTAAGTATAAATGATTCAAACTTATCATTTTTTATGGCAGAGTAATACTCCATTCTGTAGAAGAACCACAGCTTTCTGATCCAGTCTCCAGTTGATGGGCATTTGGGTTATTTCCAAGATTTAGCAATCACAAAGAGCTGCTAAAAACATGGGTACACATATGTCACTGTGATATGAGTCTTTTCATTCTTTTGTATATATACCTAGCAGGGCAGTGGCCAAGTCAAATGGGACCTCAAGTCCTAGCTTTTTGAGGAATCTCCAACCTGATCTCCACAGGGGTTGTATGAGTTTACAGTCCCACCAGTGGAGAAGGGTTCCTTCTTCTCTGCATCCTCGCCATCATTTGTTATTGGCTAATTCTGAAATGGCAGCCATTATTTGTGGAATGAGATGAAATCTCAGTGTTGTTTTCATCTACATCTCTTGAATGACTAATGATGTTGAGCATTTCTTCATATACTTCTTAGCTGCTCTTACTTCTTCCTCTGAAAAGTATCTGTTTATTTTAGATGCCTATATTTGAATTGGGTCTTTAAATTTGTGTGGGCTGATTTTTTTAAGCTCTTTATATATTCTAGAGAATAAATCCTTGTCTGAGGGCTGCGGATTTAGCTCAGTGGTTCTGGCACCTGCCTTGCAAGTGCAAGAGCCCATGTTCAATCCCTGGTAATCAGAACCACAAACTACAGTACTAGGCATAGTGTTTCATGCCTGTAATCCCAGCACTTTAAAGACAGAGGCAGGAGGATTGCTGTGAGTTCAAGGCTGAGCTCAGGGCCAGCCTAAAGTACAGAAGAGAGACCCTATCTCAAAAACACACAAAGGTATGTATATATACATATATATATATGTATATATATATACATATATATGTGTGTGTGTGTTTGATATAACTTCATTAATTTGTTCATTCTTATACATAGTTTACTGACTAATAAGTATAGATTAGCTATACATTAGCATTGTTCACAATTTAAATAGTCGCATTATTTTATATATAATATAAAAATAAAATCAAAGCACAATTTCCTTGTGCAACTTAAAATAACTACAAAACAGGCCACATTGCTTATGACAAAATTAAAACTGTGTTTTAAAAAGCTTTGATTTGTATTATGTCCTGTAAATTGAAGTTAGGAATTTAAAAATTCACTTAAATTTGGATATCACATGCTCATTTTTATATTGCTATATAACCATTTTACAGAATCCTAGTTGCTTAAATTAATTCTGCATGTCAAAAGCCCAGATGGATTCAAATAGTTTTATCTGAGGGATTTAAAAGCTCAATCAGTGTGCTAAGTGAGCTGACCTCTTATCTAAACAGTCTGAGCATTTTCACAATCTTTTAGGTAGGCAGTGTGTTTAGTTCCCGGTAGCCAAAAGTCAGATGTCCTCTTGCCTTCTTCTCAACTACCAATGTAGCTCTACCACTTTTACATGCTGTACAAGAAAAACTGCAACTACTGGGGCCGGGGAGTTAGCTCAGTGGTTCCAGCGCCTGTCTCGCAAGCGCAAGGACCTGGGTTCAATTCCCCGGTAACCACATAACAATACTGGGTGTGGAGACCCACACCCAGCAGCAACCAGTACCACATACCACAGTGCCGGGCGTGGTGGCTCACGCCTGTAATCCCAGCACTCGGGAGGCAGAGGCAGGAGGATTGTGATGTAAGTTTGAGGCTGAGCTCAGGGCCAGCCTGAACCACAAAGCGAGACCCTG
>PVIR01021208.1:0-28617 GCA_004026965.1 Petromus typicus
TTGAAGCCATTTCACATCCTGTCCCTACACCCATCGGCTGTTATCAAAAATAACAGCTTGTGCTGACTCGACCTTCCCCAACCGTCCACCACTGCTCATATCTGACCACTTCCTACAACCTCTGCTCTGAGAGCTACCTCAGGAACACAGCTTTCCTTCCTGCTCCCTGTGTGCACCCCAGACCCACCCAGCTATGTAAGTCCTGCAGCCGCTACTTGGAGCTGGGTAGTAAGAACAGGGTGCCAATAGCTAGGGCTCGAGGAGCAATCACCAAGTTTATCTTTGCAGTCTCTGCTTCCTGCTTGCCTGAATTCTTCTTTCCTATCTAATCTAATTCCAAGATCTTTTTGCTTAATGTATAGGAATATCAAACTATAAACAGTAAAAATAACAATAGTATCAACTTTTTCAGAGCCAGGAATGTATGAAATGCTTTGTGCATATTCCTTCCATGTTCACAGCAACTGTAGGAAGGAAGGAAGTTTTTTCTCTGTTTTATAACTAAGAGAACTGAGATATGTAGAAATACAGCAAGTTTGCTTAATTATGAAATCAATAATTATCACAACTAGGAATTCAACCAGTGCCTTCATCACTGAGCTTCCCAATGTCAAGCTCCATATATTTCAAGGAATATCTTGCTCTGTCTAACTTGGCTTTTCTTTCACAGCTTGACTTTTCTATGTGATGCTTTTAGGGGCCATTATTCTCAAAACTCTCAAGTTTAGTTTCTCCCTTTACACTCTGTGCCCTCTGAGGTCATGCATGACCATCTACTGTCCACAGTGTGTAAGGTATGAAAGTGAAGGAAAAGACATTTATCTGCATCATGTGATAGCCCGCTGTGTATGTACTGCTGGGGCAACTTACTTCCCAGATCATTTGATTACAGAGACCATCTAGGAAACTCTCTGCCATGAGTAGTTGCCTTGATTCTTAAGGAAGAGTAATTCTTCATACCACAATACTACTAACAGACTTTGGCAAGAAGACACGGACCACAGCGAGTGGGTTTGGGGATGCAAAAATTGTGCTTTGAAAAGAAAGTACCTAAAAATACTCGATCATGTGGGTGGTGATCCTCCAAGTACCCTTCAGGTTACAGCACATCTCATGCCATATGACAGTGTAGCATTTCCTCAACTATGGACTTCTGAACTTACTTACTCATATCTTGGGGGAAAACACCATCTGATATTTATGTAGAAAATAAAAATGTGTAAGCTCTAATCATTTCAGTACTCTTCTTCATACTCTTTGCCCTGCTTTCTTCCAGCCTCTCAGCTGTCTTTCAGAAAGACTCGAAACTAGAGTTTCCTACACAAATTTAGGTGTAAGTTCACTCTAGGGATTTTGGCTTATCTATATTCTTTGGATCTTTCTCATTTGGAAGACTCGAGTAAAATCCTATTATCCATCTCAGTGCCCATAGGTCTTTTTAGATTCTTCAGAAAGCATAAAAATTCATTATTTTATTTTAATAGAGAGTAAAAATTGTTTATATGTCTTGTGTATAGCATGTTGTTTTGAAATATGTACATACTGTGAAATGGTTAACTCAATCTAATATACTTTTTGCATTAAAGACACCTAAAATCTATCCTCTTTGTAATTTTCAAGAATACACTACATTACTATTAACTACAGTCACTGTTATATAATATATCTCTTGAACTTTTTCTTTCTTTCTTTCTTTCTTTCTTTCTTTCTTTCTTTCTTTCTTTGCAACAGGGTCTTGTTTTGAGTTCAGGCTGGCCCCATACTTATTATGTAGCTCAGGCTAGCCTCGAACTCACAGCAATCTTCCTGTCTGTCTCCCCTTGCTGGGATTACAGGCAGGCGTCACCAGGCCCAGCACTGTAGTATGGGGTACTGGGGATCAAACTTGGGACCTTGCGCTTGCTAAGCAGGCACTAGAATCACTGAGCTAAATCTCTTGCCCTCAGAGCTTTTTATTGGTTGTGGGTCTAGGTAGTAAGTGAATAACTTCTTTTTTCTCTGGACTCACCTTCTTTATCTTTTCTCTAGGTCAAATCTGAATTTGGGACCTTGCACTTTCCATGCAAACACCGGAACCACTGAGCTATATCCCCAGCCCGAACTTATTCCTTTTTAACTAAAATTTTGTGTCTTTGATTAACATCTCCCCAGCTGCCCACCCCCAATCCCATCCTCTGGTAGCCTCCATTTTAAGCTCCTCTTTTATGACTTCACCTTTACACAGTCCATAAATAAATGTGACATGGGCCAGGGATTTAGCTCAGTTGTTCCTACATCTGCCTGGCAAGTGGAAGGGACTGGGTTTGATCCCCGGTAACCATACACAACAATGCTGGGCATGTTGGCTCATGCCCACCAGCAATCAGAACCACATACCACAGTGCTGAGCATGGTGGTTCACACCTGTAATCCCAGCACTCCGGAGGCAGAGGCAGGAGGATTACTGTGAGTTAGAGACTGAACTCAGGGCCAGCCTGAACTACAAAGAGAGACTCTGTCTCAAAAAAATAAAATAACTAAATAAATAAATGTGACAATACAGTGTTTGTCTTCCTGTGCTTGTTTATTTTATTCAACATAATATCCTACAGACTTGTCCATGTCCTTTTTCTCTTTCTCTCCCTCCCTCCCTCCACCTCTCCTTCCTTCCTTGTCTTTCCCCCTCCCTCTCTCTCCCCCTCTCTCCTCTCCTCTCCTCTCTTCTCTCTCTCTTGCTCTACCAGGGATCAAACTCAGGACCTTGTACTTCCCAGGCAGGTGTGGTGCTGCTGAACTAAATCCCTGGCCCATCCATGTCATTGAAAGGACTGACTGTGTCGCAGTATCAGGTTTTCTGTGCCCATGCATCAGTTAATACACTTCTACATGAATTCCCTATACTGACCCTTGTAAATAGTGCTGCAATGTATGTCAGAGCGGAGTGACACTTGAGCACACGGATTTCATTTTCTTTGGGATTCAGTGCTCTTATATGTTAAAACTGTTTGCTACAAACAATCCTAATTAACAAATATGCCAAAATTAACTAAAGTTAGTGACCAAGGGGATCAGAACAAAATATATTTTTACTTGAAGTTGACTTTTCATTTATATATGGTTAGGAGAACAACCACTACTCTTTTTCTTTTTTTTTGTACCAAAGATCAAATTCATGACCTTGCACTTGCAAGGCAATCAGCAGCACCACTGAGTTGCATCCTCAGCCTAAGAATCAGTATTCCTTAAGATATCACAAACAGTTAGATCATCTGGTCATATATGTGTTGTTCTCACGTATAACTTACAAGATGAAAGTTAACATTCTACTATGGACTCATTACTAAACTGAAATGTAGACTTTAAATAAACACTGGTGAAAGAACCATGGCTTTCAACAAAATTCTCAACCATGTCTGGTCTCCCAGAGTCACAAAACTTGACCTGATTCCTTGATTTTTAAATTAGAACCTTTGCCACTGACAGTATTTGTTAGCTACTCACTGAGTTTGTTGGCCCAGAGCAATGAAATGAAAAAGAACTGACAATCAATTTACTTAAAGCTGTAATGACTGGAGTGTTGTTCTTAACTATTGTTTAGAAATATAAGCCCCATATCCTACAACAGAGAAATAGTTAAATGCTAAATAGTGGATCTAAAAATTTCCATACAATTGAATATGTGTAAATAAATACCAAATACAAGTAAAAGACAGAGATTCAAATGTAGAATTGTTGTTTCCCAGGAAAATGGGAAGACAGGATGGGGATTTGGTATTAAATGGGTCAGCATTTCAGTGTGGAAAGGCTTCTGGAGATGGATGTGTTGTACAACACTTAATGCCATTATATTTTACACTTAAAATCAAAATTGTAAATTTTATGTTATTTTTAATTTAAATATAAAATAACATTTAATTTTTAAAAACTTTAAATGAAATTGAGAATTATAGATGCATCACCAACTCTCGAAGATCTTTCCCCTCTTTTTTTTTTCTCCTGAATCTCAGTTCCTTAACTCCTCCAAACACATGTATTTACACAGACAGTCACACACACACACACACAAACACACACACGAACACATGCACATCTTTTGAGGGTTATATGTTGGTCCATGACTTTCTGTCTTCTTGACTGTCTCAATTTTCCCTGGTACTCTTGAGAAAGACTCTCTCTACCTCTTCAGATTTCTGACCCCATGGTCCCGGGGCTGTAACTCCCTCCAGTCCTCTGTCAGTCTCATCTCTGTTGCTCTTCACCTGATAGAAAATAGACGCATTCAGCAAGTATGTTCGTGGGTTTCTCAGGTGTAAGTCGTTGTGATTCTGTGTAAAGAGCAGAAATTTAAGATCCAGGCAGCCCTGAGCTGGTTTGAATATAACTTCTAACAGTTTATGTTCGTACAGACTCAGGGAAGATCTCTCTGTATCCTTAACTTTCCTGATCTGTAAAACAATTCCACTTCCTTTGACAAGACTGATGAAAGAACTAAATAAACTAATGCTTGCTTTGTTCATTGTTCTATATATTATAGAGAAATATCTAATGATGGCTGTAATCACTGTGTTCACTTACATTGTTTTAGAGTTCCCAGGGGCAGTACTACAGAATTAGACTGCTTATGCAGTGAGGATCAGAGATGGTAACTGAACCTGACTTTTCACCCTGGGTTGTTTCACACTACAGTGAACATAGGAAAAGGCTAAGAAATCACTGAAAGATTGAGGACTAATGAGAAAGTGGACTTCTTTACTTTCCCTGTCTTTCACCATGAATCCTATTTATCTTTCATCTCCAGGTGAATGAGAAAGTTCAAGAGATTAATTTTGATCACCACACATATAAGTTAGAGGAAATCAAACAAGTTGTGTAAGTTAGAAAGGAGGTAAGTAATGAAAAAAAAGAAGATACTGGTCATGACTTATATTTTCCAAGTCTGGAAAAGCTGGAAAAGAAGAAAATTGTTGAGAGACAAGAATTTGGGGTTTTGATGGTAGATTAGGCTACTGTTAGAAATTACCTGTAAGTGACTGGAGGATATCTTATTACCCAGAGTACCAAAAAAAAAAAAAAACCCACTGGACTTGCCTAAAGTTTCACCCAGAACTGATGAATAAGTTGATAGAGCAGCTTTTGCAGAAAGAGCTACAAGAATAAAGTCAATTCTGTGTCCCCTGCTGAGTTGAGTGTCCTTTAAGAAGCCAGGCACATTATGTATGTGACCAAAAACGAAGAACTTAATTCCTCTGTTTACTATGTAAGGATGACAGAATTATATTTAAGCATTATATCAATTAAATGTTGCATTAATACAAATACTATCAAGCATTTAACAGTGCCTGAATTTATCTAATGTTCAGTAGGCATTCTGCTTTATATAAAGGATTGATGACAAAATTTCTTCCTTTTGAACAACAGAAAACAAAATTATAGGACACGTTTTGCTGTCTCTAGGATGGCCTTAAAGAAGACAGGAAAAGTGATTAAGGTGCTGGATAGTACATCTGATTTTTATTGGGCTACAATAGCTCCCACATGGTCCTTCCCCTCCAAACAAAGAATTCAGGATTAATTGTTTCTCCAGTCTATGGACTAACCATTCCAGTTTAGCTTGAGTGTGCGGTTTATGTGTTTGGTGTTGCATGACAGGCCAGCTCAGAGTGGCCCAGTCCAGGATGGTCTCACTCTTATGTTTAACGGTTGGCTGGGTCTGTTGGCCACAGTGCCTGAGATCTCATCTAACGTAGCCCCTATAGCAAGATAGCTTGGCTAGTTTCCATGGCAACTGGATTCTGAGGATATAAGAATGGGGATTGTAAGCCTCTGAGACCTGGGCTTGGGAGTCATACAACATCAGTACTCTCATCATCTATCACTGAGTGCAAGTTTATAACCAGTTGCTATTAGAGTTGAAAAACCCTCCCAGTTCAGGGAAGGAATTACAAAGAATTTGTGGTCATGTTTATTATTTAATATGCCATAGGAAAAAGATAACTGTTCTTGAGGGGCATATACCTGTTTTCTGCACTACATTTCTCATAAACTAGCTGAATGATTTTGTTGTTGTTGTTGTTGTTGTTGTTTTGTTTTTTGTTTTTTGAGACAGGGTCTTGATTTGTAGTTCAGGCTGGCCTTGAGCTCAGCCTCAAACTCACATCACAGCAATCCTCCTGCCTCTGTCTCCCGAGTGCTGGGATTACAGGCATGAGCCACCATGCCCAGCACTGTGGTATGTGGTACTAGTTGCTGCTGGGTGTGGGTCTCCATGCTAGCTGAATGATTTTTAACTAATTTTTGTTTTGACAAAATCTAACACCGAATGCTTATCTTTCTAGATTTCAAGGTTAGACTCTTTTTTCTTAGAAGTCTCTTGAGTTTTAAGGCCAGATCACTGGGCTCAAAATATAAGAACTAATTCTTTCTTTCCCAGACAGATAGATAGCCACAGGTCAGATAAAGAACTACCTGACTGCCCCAAGTCCCAAGAGCCTTCCCAGAAGGATCCAAGCAGGGTGTCACAGTGGCCAATCAGAGCCTTCCTTAGGAGACATTGAGCATTTTCCATAACCTTTGCCTGGTTTCTTATTTGGTATTTTGCCTTTGCTGATGATTTTTTATTCCCTCTATTCTACTACCTGGTAGCATCGATGGAAGATAAGAATGAAGTACATATTTGAAGGATACCTCTCTAGTGAGCTGGAAGAAATTCAGTTTCTGGAGATCTAAAGACTTTGGAGAAGAGCAGCTAAATCAGATCTGGGTTGTATCTCAGCTGATGTTTACATGGAAAAGCTACTCATTAAGGTTACTGTCCTTTCTTCCTAAATCTCAGGGTTTACTCTGATCCTATAAATATGCAGATATTACTACTAAATAAAATTCAAATCTAGACAATGTCTGCTTCAGTGATGGTGAACCTTTTAGAGCTTCAGTGATCCAAATAGCCCACTGCAGCACGTGCGCCACAGGTTCACCACCACTGTTCCACCCACTCTGGTCCTTAGGTTCAGGTCATCACAGTGTGAACTGCACAACTGTGTGACTCTGTTACAGGGACTAAGATGTACATCTTTCTTATAGGGTTTGGCACTGTGTTAAGAAGAGTGAATTGATCCTATACTGATATATTGTTACTATAAGGCTTAGTAGTTCACTCAGAGACCTGCATGTTTTGATCAAGCTGTTAAACATGACCTTTATTTTGATCAATCAGACAACTGAAATCTTTTCAAGAACACAGAAATCACTGCAGGTGTCTCAGAGAAAACTCAATGAAGATTAAAGAAGACTTTGGTGGGGAGAAATGAGATAGCCTCGAAGCCTCAAAATTATCAACAACAAAGAAAATATTGGAAACCTTGATGAGAGAAACAAAGAGGAGAGGGATTTTAGTGGGGCTCAGGAACTGGGCCACCCAGGAGAAAATGTAATCATATTTGATCTGCTCAGCCATCTGGGACCTCAGAAGACAGAACTATCGAGGGGGAACTGAAGGGACAAGGGATAAATATGTGCCATAAGAAATGTCACTTGAAGCAGGGAGGGGAGAGAAAAATCTGCTTTCATCTCTACTCTTCTATTGTTACCCTTGGCTGAATCTCTGCAGGTGTCAGAGGAGATGGAGCCCAGATAAATGTTATACTTCTGATAAATGTCCCCTAAAGGCCTTTGGCTTAATGCCTTCATGCCCAGTGAATGGCACTGTTAGGACATGGAGGAGACTTAAAGTCTTCTGGCCATGGGGAGGCATGACCTTGAAGACAATATGGGGACTATGATTCCTCTCTTTCCTTCTTTCTTTCATTTCCCAGCTGAGGTGAGATGACACAGTTGTTCTGCCATGGGCTGTCACTATAATGCCCTTCCTCGCTGCAGGCTTAAAAACAATGGAACCAACAGACCATGAATTAAAATCTCAAACCTCAATCACGCTTTTTACACTGGTTGGCTCAGTGATGCTATTATAGTAAGAGAAAGATGACTATAACAAAATATATGTACTTGTGATGCAGAGCTGAGGAAAGAGATCAAGTTGATTCATAGATAGGAAAATGACAAGACAGAATATTTGTAAGAAGCCTTAACTCATTGGTAAAGTTTTGATACTCACAATATTGCTTCATAGCCCAGGTATCCAAGGGTAGCTCAAAGTGGAGCAGAAAGCTTGACATTCTCTTGAAAGAGAAAATGAGCTCCCCACAAATATGGCAAATGTTTTCATCATCTAGAAAGAATGTCCTTGGAACAGACCTTGCAATTTTCATGATAGTCTGCAGCAGCAGGGACAGTGATAGGACTCCTGAAAACATCTCTTGATGTAACAGACATCAGCTCTAAGAAAAAAGAAAAAGAGATGAGGGGCAGATGGGTGATCAGTACTCCCAGTGATCACAGCCAATTCTTAAGTTTTCTTGCTGAGAAAAGTCTCTCCTTTGGTAAGTTCCAAAAACACCTGAAGTGTAACTTGAATTCTGTATATTCTTATGACACTGTGGGCATCCACAGGCTGCCATTCACCAGGAAACAACTGAATTTCAGAGTTCTTTTATGAGTGTGGTCCATGATAACAAGTAAAATTGACTTATGATTTTCATTTTTTAATATATAAGTAGTGATATAAGTAAAACTTTTGGACTCCTAAAGGTGGAGGTAAGATAGTGGCATTGAACCAAAAGAATAATATGATGATGATTTCTCTGCATTTTGTTTTATTTTTGTACAGCTGAGACATGGACCTGAAGAATTCAGACACCAACAATGGAGTGGAAGCAGATGGTGAAAGTCTAAAGGAAAGACTCCTCCATCAAACCAGAGGATCAAGAAAGGGGCCATCTAACAAGACATAGTCTCTTACCGTAGTGACTTTACTCAAAACAACACACACAGACAAGGCTGTGGTTCTACTTTTGCCACACCAGCAAAGCCCAGGTGGGAAGCCGAGGCTTCCCTTCAGAAGCTTGCAGTACAGCTACAGCACTGGAACAGCCCTCACACAGGGGTGGAACCAGAGGAGGCCGAGGATTCTCATCCCCACTAGAAAGTAAAAGAGCCCACCCATATTTGAAGATGGCTAGTGGAGTGCGGGGATTTTCACTATCAATTACAGTCAGCCCCTACAAGTTCTATTCCAGGAAAATGTTAGTAAGCTGGATTTGTTCATCAGTGTGACAAAGTGAGTCTCACACCTTTGACACAAATACACAATGTAGAGCATGCAAAAGGGAACGCATGCATACAACTGCAAATAAATTATTTGTACAGTTACCTCGATATAGTGATACAGTTCAGTACAGCTGGCATATGGGGGTTTCGTGGAGTGAACTGACAAGAAGAGAGTTACTAACTGGTAGAGCTGACAATCAGCAATAAGAGATGAAGGGCAAGATGGAATCTGACTCACACTTGATGGTGATGACAAAGGGTTTTTGATGGACTCAGTTCTGTTGCACTCTTTAAAACAATGACCCAATGACATCTAAGTGGCAGCTCTTTTTTTCTCATCACAGGTGATTCTGTAGCACTGGATGACACTCTGACCGCCTGCTGTGTTCTTTGTGTATCATTCCACTTCGATTCTCGTGCCTCAAAACAACAGTGTCTCTTCAAGTAAAAAAGATCCCCTTAAAAAAAAAAAAAGAAAGAAAGAAAGAAAAAGATCCCCTTACCATTTCCTGTATTGTAAATCTCCCTTGTTCTTCAATTCTATCTTCTCTTGGCACTCTTTGTCTTTTCCCTGAGCCTGTAATTCCACATGGTTCTCAATTGTAAGCTCTCTGTGTGACATAGCAAAAAATTCAGTAAAGTCATCTTCTTGTGGATCTAATTCCAGCTTCTTGCTAAAGGCCAGTAAGTTGTTGAAGGTCTCTCTAGACTCCTTACCCATATCATCCAGTTCATGAACTTCACAAACAAATTGTGGGCAAAGTTCTTCCAAATATCATTCATGGTGACAGTTAAAACCTCATTCTGGATGGAGATTTATCTCAATGATTCCAGTCCTGCCTTGCAAGCACAAGGTCATGAGTTCAATCCCTGATAGCACACACAAAAAAAAAAAAGAAAGAAAAGAAAAAATAAAGAGAGAGAGGAAGGAAGGAATGAGCAAAGGAAGGAAAGAAGGAAGGAAGGTAGAAAGGCAGAAACCTTATTCCATGCAATGTTGGATTTTTTATGGTCTGCAGATATTACAGTCTTTCCAAAATTCTTGCAAAATTCTTGTTATTGTTTCATCAGTTGCCTTCACTGACAAAAACTGTCATGCAAATGATATTTCTTGAAAGCCACAGTAACTCTTTGGTCCATAGGTTGGATGAGTACTGTAGTATTCAGTGGAAGATGCAGTACATTGACATTGGTATGAAAATCATCCATGAATTGGGAGTAACCTGGTGCGCTGTCAAGAAGCAAAAGAATGTTGAATTGGATATATTTCTCCAATCAATATTTCTCTATCTGTGGGATATGTTGGAAAAACCAGTCATAAAATGACTTATGCAACCTAAGCTTTGGAGTTGCTCTTTCACACAACAAGCAGAGAGCCCTGAGCTATGCTTTTGAGGGCTCTTGGAGTCTTTGAAAGGTAAACTGAGAGAAGCTATCTTGTCTTATTACCGGAAACATTGTCACCAAGCAATCAGGTTAGTCTGGCTTTGGCTGCTTTAAACCCTGGCATCAATTTTCCCTGTTTACTAATGAAACTTTGTTCTGGCATCCTCTTCCAGAACGGTTCTATCTCACTGACATTAAGAACTTGTTGGGATAAATAAGCACCTTCATCATTGATTTCTCTAAATATTGCTGGAAATTCTTGGGCAGCTATTGTACAGAACCTCAGAGACATGAGAGATTATAATAAAAAAATGAGATTAGAAGAACTGATAACAACTCATTAAATTTCACAAGAGATATACACCCAGACTGCTAAGAAGCTAAGCAAATTCTAAAAAGATAAAATGGAAAAGATCCATACTGACAGATATCATAGCCAAATTCTGAAAAGCAGACACAAAGAAAAACTTTGAAAGCAAAAAGAGAAACCACATCTAAGAGGAAAAAATAATTCCGGTGACAGTGAAATTCTTATCAGAAAATAGGAAGGCTAGAAAACTGGCATGATACTTTTCTGGTGCTGAAATAAAATAATTGTCACTCAGAATTCTGTATGCAGAACACATATACTTTAAGAAGGAAGTGAAAGTTGTGAATCACAGATGGAAGCTAGCTAAGAGTCTTTGTTATCAGTAGAACTACTGTAAAGGACTGGCTATGGGAAGTTCTCCCAACAGAGAGGGATGAAAGGAAGAAACAGTGAGGAGAGAGGTGGCACCACACTTCTAGCCTGAAAGATCACATCATTTCTGAGACATAAAACCCTAATACAAACAAGTAAAATTTAACTCGTCCTGTACTTTAGATTGTTTTTGCCCCATCTGCATCTATGCCTGAGTAGCAAAAAGAAGCATTTAGTTCCAGAACTGTCAGAAACCAACCAAAAGGAAACTGTATCCAGAGATGAGTTAAAATAAAAGCAGAGAATGTATGTACTCATCTCATCCTGAGTCCCTCATACCTTCTTGTCAGAGGTCAAGTCTCAGTAGTTTCACTACTTCATTGAACCAGATAAGATTTATCCAGCTTTATCACTCGACACAAGGAAATATGTGTTTTTCTTGTAGATATGTGTGTGTGACTGACTAGGGAAAATTCTCTTTAGAGGACTAGAATTTGTTCGATCAAATCCTATTTTGAAGTGAAAGTTTCTGACTTTGCTCTCCAGATTGTCCTCAAGCTTTTCTAAAGCCTGTGGTCCATAAATATAGAATGGGCAGATGTAGTTTGGTTTTAGTACAACAGTCTGAGTTTTGATGTCAATGCTGTGTTGAAATGTGAATTTTGCTGGGATTATGTTTTCTATATTTAAAAGACTGGTGCATTACTTGAGCCCAAAATGCCTACCTAACCACTCCTTTTTCTTAATTCAAATCTTTATTGGTATATTATAAATACATATCTCACTGCATTTAACATTGAGAGTTTGTACCAGAATATGACACAACTTGATTCTCATTTTTCCCCTTCCCCCACCCACCCTGCAACTCCCCACCTCCTATATAGATAAGCTTTGTTTAGTTTTTGTTTATTAATATCACATTCTTCTTCCCCTCTTTTCTTAACCCCATACCTTCTTTCTTTTTAAATATTTTCTATTTCACAATATCAACTACATATATTAGAACTCATTTACATTTTCATTTTATCATACCAGAGAAAAGATATGATATTTACACATCTGTGACCTGTTTATTTCACTTATGAGGATGTCCTCAAGACATTGAATATGAATGACTCAATCTTATCATTTTTAATGGGTCAGAAACACTTTCTGTTTACTGCTCCCCTCCCAGAGATGCCACAGAGGCTGTCTTTCTGTGGGTGTCTGAATCTACAGGTGTGCCCCACACACAGGTTACGACCACTGAGTCTGCTGGACCCCATATAGAGGTGCTGCTTCTTCTTGGATGAACCTGAGGACAGCCAGTGTCCCTGAGAGACTATGGGGGCCTCATGCAGCCTCAGGTGATGCATTACTTTCTCTAGAGCTTTACTGCACCTTCTTGCCTAGGTTTCTCAATAAAGAATGGCCCTGAAAGAAAAGCAGAGGAAGGATATGTGCAGAGTTCTAGCACTTACAGGGACAATAAACAACTATACTAATCAATACAGTAACTCCAAGAACTAATTCCAGCTATGGGAATAAACAAAGCAGGCAAGGGGATAGAGAGAGATGGAGGGGGACAGCAAGGTGCCATTTTTGATGAAACAACCTGGCAACTGAGCCATGGGAAGTCATGGGCTGTTTATAAAGAACTGACCAGGTTCCCAGAGACAGCACTAAATGGAGGCTGTGAGACTTGCCAGGAAGGTACTGGAATCATTGCAAGATCTAGACAAGAAATGATGAAGATATGGATTTAAGTGACCATAATCCAAAAAGCAGTGGAAATACATATATATGTATGTATAAAGATCAGCAAAAATGTAGCACCAGTAGAGCTAGTGATGGATTCAGGGGAGCTGAGGTGGGGGCATGACCAACAACCATAACGCAGAGAGGTTCAGTGCCTGGACAGCTGGGTGAATACTGGTGCTGTTTTCTAAGGAAAGGAAATTGAGAGCGGGACAAGTTATGAGTGATGCTGTGTGAGGAGCCTGGTTTTGTTTAGGTTTAGATTCATGACTCTTTATCATACAACTGAAATAGAAATGTTCAGTAGGAAATGGAATAAAATGTCTAGGGCTCAAGGAGGAGGTGAAGACTGGAGATGACAATTTGTGAGTGTGACTTTAAACACTTTAAGGCCAATAAGTCAGAGATGAGATTGGAGCCTGGACATCTCCAATATTTCATAGGAGGAAAAAGAAGCAATAGAGGAGATTAATTTGGAGATTGTTGTGTGTGTGTTTGCACAAGTGTCCACAGATGCTTTCAATGAGAGAAGCCATTGTGGTAGCCATTGCCATAGCCTTTAGACCTAGATTATTCTACATTTTTAAAGTTATATTTACCAAAGGTTTATCAATTTTCTTCTCATCAAAATCCAGCTCTTATTTTAGTGCATGTTTACATCACTTATTTTTCAAGTAATTATTTTATGCTTTATATTATTTTTCTATTTTGTTTCAGATTAATATACTGTTCTGTTCTAGAATTTTATATTAGATTTATTTTCATTAATATCTCTTTTTTCCTCCTTAGTAAAGACCTTTGAATGAGTACATTTTCTTCTAAACACTGTTTTGGCCTCATCCCATTGCATTTTGATATGCAGAGATGTTTTTATTATTATTTTAAATCATATTTTTATTTCATTTTTAATTTATCTCCTAAGCCAATTTTTACTTAGGAAAGTATCTTTTAATATTTCAGGAAATTAAACAACTTGTCAACATTTTCACTATTTATTTCTTCTTTAAATGTGCTATGGTTAAAGCATGTGTTGGGCAGGATTCCTGAGATCAGGAAGTTGGTTGATGATATTTTAGAAGTACTTTCATGACCTATTTAGGATTTGTGTGTGACAGCATACACAAATATTTTTTTACTTTTCTTAACTAATTTCATAAGCATTTGTTAAAACTGCTTGAGCAGTTGAGTTTTCCTACTTTCATCACTTAGTTTCATCACCCTAGTGCTATTAACACCTGCCTTTCCCACTCCTGAGAGTCTTCATTCTTTTTAAGGTAATGATGACCCACGAGAATCACCTCAATAGATTTACTAGGACCCCTTAATATATAGATTCCCTTTACAAGGAATCTATGATGAGTTTTGCTGCTCCTAGTGGGTTACTGTGGTGGGTGTGTGAGCTTCCAGAGTTGCTGCTTTCTTATCATGTCACCTGGGTTGACTCGTGCTATACTTCTGCCTGCATTTCTTGTTGTAGTCTCTTTAGGGCTGAATCCAGCTTCACCTAAATCACTGCTATTTCCGGTGGAGCTGGACTCTTCTCTCTGATCTTTCTACAGATAAATCAGGAGCAAAGTCACCCACAACTACTATTTCTCATTACTATCTAGTGCTGATGTTTCCTTCATTTGGCATTGTCTACTGTAACAGCAAACAGGAAACATCAAAAGACACCTAAGACTTGGAGGTAGAAAGCAAATTTTATGTTAATGGGCCTGGTTGGGATAATTCCTCAAAGAACCGAGCAGTTCTCTTTTGTCCTTCTACAGCTTATGTAGGGTTTGCAACAGGAACAAAGTACAGAAGCAGCACAAGCAGTTGATTGGTTACATATTATGTCATTATTACTGATTGATCTACAGCCAGTTTAAACTCAGGGTAAAAAAACATTAGTTCAGGATAAGGTTGGCTGGATAAGGGACACACATATTTGGAGTACACATCGGCTCAGGGTAGGTTCTGTCGAAGAAGAACAGATAAGGGGGACAGATACTTGGGGTGGACATCAGTTCAGGGCAGCATGAGCCAAAGAGGAATTCTCTTGGGCTAAGAAATGAAACTGCTCATGGCCACCATTATCCTGGACTGGTGTCCTACCTATTTATCAGCCACATCATTTTTTCTGTCTCCTTTTCAGTCTCCAGACTGGAAGCAGCAGGTACAGTGGTAAGGTAGACAGAGAGGAAGAGTTAGAGGCTCTCATGTTGGTCCTCACCACTAAGCCTCTGCACCTACCTGATGGCCTCAGACTAGGGATGTATCAAAAATGCATCACATAGATTACACGCTACATTTCAGCATGGGTTCATGCCCTAGGAGGATGGGGAGTGTTGAAGGTAGATTTCCACGGATGTTCTTAAAGCTATGCTCTTGGCATTACTAGCAAGAAAATATGTGCTTACAATAATCATTCATTACAGTCTACCAAGCTTTGGATTTATTAGCTCCAATTTCAGACTAACACATTCCACACTTTTCCTTTTCACTACCATTTAGAATCTTCTCAAAATGTTGGATTCTTCCAAAAAAGAAATTCACAATGCTAGTTTTCACTTCCTCTGACACAGAAAGGAAGAAATGTCGAGGTTCAAGCCTGCCCCTCCCTGAACTTGTGGAGGTTGCATCCTCCAACATTCTGCAGCTTACAAACAATCCTACAAATGTATTGTTTTATTACTGTCCTTGGGTGAGGCCACTAAGAGAAGCAGATGTTCAAATTAGATTAACAGTGGAAGTGTTCACCAGGGGAATGCTTGTGATGGAACATGGGAAGGGATCGAGATAGCTGGGAAGAGTGGCCCAGGGAGGATGCACATCTTACCCAGAGTGAAAGGTGGAAGGAAGGTGAGTAGAAACTTCCTACGCTGCCTTATGGAGTAAGAAAGCTTCAGAGAGTCAATGAGGAGCATCAAGCTAAAGTCACAGTCAAAGAAACCCTTCTCTTCAGCAAAGATTGTGCATTAGACCCTGTGGCACAGTTTGGGGTGCCTCTCCACAGGGAAATTCCTACACAACAGGAGTGCTCATCAGCCAACCCTTCTATATGCAGTTCTGCCACGTGAGTTCTGGTGGCCACCACACCTTTCCCCATTTTAATAAACAAGCGACCTTTATAGTCATATGTTGTCTAACTGAATACAGTGTTATAAAATATGCCTTTAACTGTGTCTTTTCATTGTATTTTTGTCACTGTTATACTTCAAAATTTATGAATTGACATCTGCTACTTTGAATATTATTCTTATTTTGAAATTTTGTAATTTTGCTCACCTTTTATTTTTCAAACATTTAAATTGTCTTCATTTTTAAATAATAAGTTGTAGGGAGGTGAAATCTATTTTTGAGAGATAGCAACTATGATTGAAATGCACTCTGCTGAACTCTTTCTATTTCTCCTCTGCTAGCTATTCTCCTTTGCTTTAATGATTGCACCTTTTCAAACAAAAAAAATATTTGCATGTCCAATGAAAATGGTTGAAGATAGTCAGCTCTACAAGGATAAGTAATGAAGCATTCTTATTTATATTAGAAGAGGAATAGAAACTCTGGGTTCTTTTTTGTGAAGATAGCACTGATTATTGTTCCCTGCCTAAATATGGATCTCATTTTTTCCTTTTTATGTTATGTACTTACTCATCTGATTTAGAATCCAGTGTTACATTCATCATGTCAGCAATTCCATCCCCCAGAGTCCTCAGGATCATCTCCTCAACATGAGTTTCTCATGCAGTAATATGCTAAAACACCACGTTTAGAGATGAGGTGTATGCTTCGCAAATTTCTCTCTGGCTTTGAACCTATTAAATACCTTTCACCTTCTTTCCCTTTCCAAAATAATGGTAACTCAACCAGAACAAAAAATCTTTAGAGATAAATCTTCTAAATACTTACAAATATCCTGTTCCTGGATTTTCTCGTTTAGCCTCCAAAAGTTGTGGTCATTCTAATCTGTGACTTTTGAATACTATTGTTCCTATGTACCTTCCAATATAATCATTGCATTACCACTGCAAAGAAGGTAGAAACAAAGAGATGTGTTAACTTGTTCACTAATTTTTTTTCCAATACTAGGCAGAATGTTTCTGGTTGTGAATGACAGAAACTCAACCTGAACTAACTTAGTCAAAGATAATTGTTTTCTCGGGAACCAAGGTATAGCTGGACCCTTTTCCTCTGCAGTGCTCATCGAAGCTTCTTCCCAACACCAGCTCCCTCCAGTAGCCTCTGTCACCGGTCCCTACACATACGTAGGGTGGCAGCTCCAGGGATGCACGTTTGAGCGCTACCATCAGAGGAGCGAGGGTTCTCCCTCTGAAGTCCTATGTGGAACATGCTGACAAAGAGCTCTGATTGTTTTTGCGTGGACACTGACGTCATCATATTGGGGACGCAATGGTATTTATGGGACGGGCCCAGCTGCTGGCAGGTGTTCCCATTAGGGCTGTCATTTGCTAAGGAGCACAGATTTAGAAAGGCCTTTGCCTGATCTCTCAGCCACATGTATGAGTGAGGAAGAGGCGTTTCCCTAGCGAAGCCAAACTTAGAAGAAGAAAGTCAAGCGCGAGGTAGAATAATCTCTATCCATTGTGCTGACTGTCTCTCATCTGATGCCACTTATTTGGGAATTACCATTAAACCTCAGATCTGCCGTTCTTATGTTCTATCATTTTAATGCTCTATTGTAAGCTGACTATAGGTTTAGCTTTGATTTCTTGATCCACTTCATGAATTAACTTTTCAGAGTTTATATTTCTTTTGAAACATTTTTAACGTTTCTTTAAAATCAAGTAATATAGGTACGTAGGAAGTAATGTGAAAATTTTCTAATCTGTTACCAGTTTCTAGAAATCTCCAGTCAACTGATAGAACTGTTTGTTTTGTATATTTCTAACTCTCTTTCCAATCACATCCTAACACACGAGTGTGAATATATATATATACATATGTGTATATATACACATATGTATATATACACATATGTATATATACACACATATGTATATGTGTATATGTGTATATATACATATACATATATACACATATATGTATGTATATACATATATACATATATACACATATATATACACACATATATTTTCATATGTATGCATATATATATACACACACATATATTTTCATATGTATGTATATATATATATACACACACACATATATATAACTTTTAAATGTATAATTCTTTGTATAATGTTTTACAATTTTATTTTTCCTTATTTTAAAGTAGGAGTAGATGTCCAAAAGCTGAAGAACTATGTGAAGTTTAAATACTTCATTTACTGAAAATGTATTAGACTTCATTTAATCTACTTATTTGTTTATTTGAGACAATTCAAGATTGATAAAGTAATTTACTCGAAAGTCATTAAGAAAGGGCAGGACCTCCTGAAACCACTAAGTGGTGTGCTAGCTCCCAGGTAAGGGTCAAGTTGGAGGGACATTTTTCTTAGTGGCTTCACTATATTTGATTGTATGGAATGAGAAAATTGGTTTAGGCAGTCCCCTTTTATTGAATGTTTAAGTTTCTTCTGACTTTATTATTCCAAAGCATAGGATATGTATGTTTCCAACAGGGATATACATTTCACTGTGCATTATTTATCTCTTTATCCATGTGTAAATATATCTAGAAGAACAATTCCTAAAAAGAGATAGTAGGGTCAAAGTATATGGCAGCATTATCTTTACTCTTTTATGGTTAATTACTATAGTATGATCTCTTTTATTCTAATATGTCTTGGATTTATGATTTTATAATTCTTCTCATTTTTTTGCCAAAAGACATCATCTATGCTTCAATTTAATTATGATTTTTGGATTAACTCCATTGCAAAAAAGTTAGAAGTTTCAATGTTCTTATTTTTTATGAAAGTGTTTATCATCCTAGAATAGTTTTCATGCCTCATTTTTTGCATTCTTGCCAATATTTTTTCACTGTTGATATTTTCATTTTGTAAATTAGTTCTGAAATGTATGATAGATATTGAGAAATATTAAGACAATATTCAAAGGGAAAGGAGGTAGGGGAAACTAAAGAGGGGAAAGAAAAAATGTGGTGGTTAAGAAAAGGAAACAACGCTTCTGTCTATAGGGGTGAGGGCTGTGAGGGCCGAGAAATGGGAACAAATGAGAGTTAAGCCATGTCATGTAGTGGCACAAATTCTGTGTTAATTATGATCATAACATGTATACAAAAATGTACCAATAAAATCAATTTTAATAATATTTTGTTATGTGTTAACTAGAGAAAGAAATCTCTGACTACTTATCTGGCAGTTTTGGTGAGCTCTTCTGCTAAACATTTTTATAGTGGACTCTAAATTATCCACAATCTGAAACATATCACTGTCTTTTCCAGAAAGTGTACACTTTTAATTTTAATTTAAATATTAAATTAGGCATGAGAACCAGTCTTGACAAAGCCTACTGAATGGCCTAGTGCCTGCTGCTATCAAGGTCAATTTCCTCTGACTGACTAGAAAGAGGAAAAATGGGGGCTAAAGAGAAGAAAGACAATAGAGACTTGTATAATTTCAAAGCATATGGTGGGGGGTGGAAGGTCAGTGCCCTAGAGCAGGCAAAGATAAGACTCCCTACCAGCCAGTATTATTAGATGCACACAACAATGGGTAGGGCACTGGGTGACTTAGGGGGCAACGGTGATCTTCTGTTTGATCTTATGATGATGCAAATCTCATGCTGATGAGGGTGGAGAGAAGAGCACTTCCGATACAGCAGGTGGGATGGCTGAGCTACCAGGGCTGATCTCTCTCCAGGTGAAATGTTTCTCTTTTATATTGCTACTGCATTCTCAAGTAACCAAGATGTCTTCAGCAGATGCCTTGAGCATCACAGAACTACAGATCATTGAGGCCTCATCTGTAACTGGAGCCAAAAAGTAGTTAAGTTTCTGCAGGCCAGAGCCAGCCCTCAGGCAAGGCAGCACTGGGCTTTAGACAGATATAGTCATACTTTCATTATGAAATGATATTCCTCCCAAATTCATGTAGAAATATTCCTGCTATGCTACCTCCCAGAGTCATTAGGGTCCCAGGCCTCCTCAGAGATGTGCTCCTGTGCTCCGTATGCAGACTGTCCATGGAGTTGGGTCAGTCTGACAGTTCTTCCCCCAACTTACCCCTTGACTGTGAGCTAGCAACCCACTCAGGGGGCCCATTTCAAATTTATCCTGGGCAGGAGTTACTTTCATGTACTTTTTCCTAGATGGGGAACGACTTTGTGTTACCTTTTATTGTTCTTTCATCTCTTCCCAGCTACAGTACTTGAGCGTTCTAATGATAGACACATAATCTGTTTTAAGACGTAGTCCTTCCTCGTTATGATTCTTTCACCATTGTTACTTTTGCTTATTTTTCTATATGAAATTTAATCTAACTTCAAAAACTACTGATATTTGTAATATTCACCTTGTAACATGTATGGTCGCAAGAAGAGAAGTGACCTACAATGGTTCGCTACGGTTCGATCCGTCTGCTCTGCCCTACTTTATGGAAGGGACCTGAGGAGCACAGATAGCAGGAGCCTGGCATGAACACTGACAGAGCAAGCAGGAAAACATCCCTTCTGCATCAATCTCACCACCTCTGGGGAGAGCAGGGACCAAAGCGAGTATCTTGGTGAACTGTTCTTGCAAATGAGAAGACAGCCAGAGTTGGGCAGACTGGACTTCCTGTTTTTCCTCCAATTTAGGCAGAAAAGTTCCAGGCTCTTCGTGGGATGCAAGTCTGGAAAGATTTTCCCATGTCCAAATCCTAGAAACTATTTCTCAAGTCCATATTGTTCTTCAAACTCCCTGCCTTATTTCTTCCCCTCGGTTTTATAAATATTCAAATCTTTTTCACCCGTTCCCTCCCTTGAATTTGTGACTGCGAACAAACACATCCTTGTACCGAACTGTGCAATCCTTAGGATAGGTTGACAGGGAAGGGTCCCATCACGAGGGTTAGACAGCTGTCTGTCTGCACTGGGAGGAGAAGTGTCTTGCTCTTGCTGAGGAAATAAATAGAAACTGTGGAAGAGCAGTGGGTGGTGTGTCACCGTTACCTCAGGAAATTTGCAGGGCAGTAAGTTAAGCAAGCATAGGGAAGAACTCATTGTTAATTCTTCATTGTCCATCAGAGCCATGTAAAAGTAATCTTCTCACAGTCGTGATAGCAAGGAGTGCAGCTGGCTGTGCCCCAGACCCTTGTTCATCTCCACTGGGACCACGCTTTCCTCAAGTTTTCCCTGCCTGATGGTGGTAGGGGAAATGGCAGTTCACAGGGTCTCAAGAACACCTTGATGGTCTTCTTGAGCTTAACTAGAACTCCCTTACCATCTCAGGACCTTCCACAGATCTCCCATCTTTCTTCTCTCCACAACACTCACAAATGTTTCGAGGTCTGATAGTTCTGTCTGCCTTTGGGCCCCAGGTTTCCTTTATTCTTTCTTTTCACATTTACCCTAAGAAATTTCTGATCCCCTTCATGTTAGAGGATCTAACATGGAGTCTAGCATGGAGTGGAATTTTCTTGAGTGGTTTTCAAGGGTAAGACCACTGTCCCACTGTCTCTCTTATAGAAAGATAACTTTCCAAACTCCCCAGTGTCCCAGCCACAAGCCTTATTGCCTGATCATATCTCCTTGTTTATTCTCCTGATGTGACCCATGACTTCTTCTGAACTCTGACCTTCCCCTCTAACTCCCCACCTAAGTAAACCAAAAGTAACTAAGCAAAATGGCGGATTCCAAAATGGATGGATGTCATACCCTAGGATTTTGTTTGAACTGCTGAAGAGTGGCTTGTTTTGTGATCACATCCTGTCTTAGTCATTTTCCTCATTGCTGGAACAAATACTCAACACTCACAACTTAAAGGAGAGATTAATTTTGGCATCTGTTTACAGTTCAAGGTTATCCTGGCTCCCAAGCAGGAATGGAACTAGAAAGAGGAATGGGGAGAAAAGCTACTCACATCATGGTGACCAGGAAGCAGGCCAAGAACAAGGAAGATGGGGAGAAGGAAAAACCCTTTCAGGTCATACCCTCAGTGTCCCTCCTCTTCCAACCATGTCCCACCTCCCAATGCCAGGTTCAGCAAAGGCAAGATAAGACAGTGTTTCTCTTATGTTCCATACAAATGTGGTCTCTTAATTAGCCCAAAGACTGTCGGATTTAGAACCACACTGACCCAGCCTAGTGCCCCAAAGGAGAGCAGGAGAGACCCCTGGGAAGCAGGAATAGCTGAGACAGAGAGTAAGGGTGCGCTTGGCTCGTCCATAGGGAGGGTGATAAGGAGCCTGCACTACGGCCACCAATACAGCAGACCAGACTAAGTGGATACCATGGGAGGCCTGGGTCACCTTAAAACTCCTTCATCCAGAAGGGCCACCTCCACTGAGCAGAAGCCCCCATTAAACAAGCAGTAAAAGAAGTGGAGATAATTACAGAGCAAGGTGAAAGGCAAGTATCCTTCCAGGGATCTGAGGAGCCATGCATGCATCCAATACAAAGGATATCAGTTGAATCCCTGCCACACAGAGGGTGTGACCACCTAAGGAACAGAAAAATAACTCCAGGAGAGAGAAAAAAAAGACTTCAGCCCTCTACCCTAATCGCCTCTACCCTACAGACAGAGGCTATCCTAAATGTCACAGAAGAGAAGGAAAGGTACATTTTATGGAGCATGTTAGAGGCAATGGTTGAAGAAAAAAATAAAACTATATTAGATTTTTGTGTCACTGAACTAAGTTCATTTAATAATTTGGCTACAAATCAATTCATTGGTTTACATGAGATGTCCTTCTTTAATAAAAATGAGCCAACTAATGAAATTAATGGATCCTTGAAAGGACCCTAGTGTCTCTCACCTCTTGATCCAGTTCCGAGGATCGCTATAGTTTTTTGGGATGTCAAATTGTGTCATCACACAGATCCCTGTTTCCCTAAGGGAGGGAATATGCAAGTTTCGTCTTATGTCAAGAGATGTTTCTTGTGACTCTTATTTTATTTTGTTTTTTTGATCCTTCAAGACCATTACATACCTTCTAAACTGGCCAATTCTGTGTACATTTAGGAGCATGAATAGCATACTGTTATCATTAATATCACGTATAATTTCAAAACTAGTTACAATAAATGAATGGTTGCTTGGCAACCAAAAAGCTGAGGTTTTGAAAGAAAGCACTCTGTTACTGTTCAAATCAGAGCAGCGAGATTTGTTGACATATTCTGATTCTGTTGAAATCTTTATGATGAAACCAAACCCTAGGGTAGACAAAGGGAAAAACAAGGAAATGCTCACATTTTACAGCTTGGTTAATTTTAAGAGAAAAGAGAGGAAGTAAATTACAAATCATCGCCTAGCTTGGGTTAGAACTGCCCAATTTAAGAACAAGTACTAATTAGCTAAAAGTAAAAGCTCAGCTGTGACTTGGCTAAAAATGGGGCCTGTTGCAAAACTGAACAGAGTGAGATGGAGCTGATTCATTTTCCAGTTGAAAACTAGACTCATAGAGACAAAACATGGGGAAAAAGTTTGTGAAGATTTTTAAACTTCAAGACTTTTTTTATAGAAATGATCACACAGTTTGCCCATAATATGACCAGAAATAAAATCCAGACCAGCCCTGTGTGCTGAGACTCACTGGATGGGAACATCTCTAGGCAAATTAACTTGGTTAGTGAAGGGTCAATTTAATAACCAAGAGAAAGATCTGGAAATAAGAACAACATTTTTAATAAAAGAAGGGAAAGGGAGGAAAGCTCTGGAGCTTTCTAACAGGGTTTGGGGAATGCATGTAAGCTTTGCAGGAAATTTAAGCAATCGTTTTGAAGTCTTGCTTTTGCAGAGGCTTCAAACGCCTGAATGATGAACTAGCAAATTTTATTTTGAAAATTCTCCATGCTTGGCTTTTCCTTGAATTTAAAATGTTGTTAGAGCAAGCAAAGCAATTTTAATTTTGATGTTTATATTATTAACCTTATTTTAAGTTTCCAGGTCAATTATAACAAAGGTAACTTCTTACAATGTCCGAGATGCATACTGAGGTTACCCTTTCTGAATCACACACGTAGATAATGTACTATAGAAAATCTATAAGACATTGGTAGTAGTGAATTACCTCTAGGAAGAGAAGTGGCTCGAGAGAAGTAGAAGTGAGATTGCTTTTCACTCGGTCTTACAGTTTTTGTACTTCCTATTATAGGAATTCATTAGTGATTCAACAAATATATGCAATTCTTAAAAACACTTCAAAATTGATATTAAATGCACGTGGTTAAAAGAGGAATCTAGACTCCAAGACGAATCTGAATTCCATCTAGACCTTACTATTCAGATCTTGGGCATGGTACAGTATCCAGCATCTCTGAATCCCTGTTTTTCTTATTTTCAGTGGAGAATAGAATACAATCACCCCTCGTGTCTATGGAGTTGATGCAGGATTCCAAGCATACTAAAATGTGGTGTAAACGCCCTTAGATAGAATGGCACAGTATGTATATATAACCTAAGCACATGCTCCCATTTCCTTTCACTCATCTCTCGGTTACTGATGACAATTACACAATGTAAATGCTGCTAACAGTTGTTATACTGGATTGTTGAGGGAATAACAACCCTGAAAAGCCTGGAAATGCTCAGGAGTGACACGGTTTTCTTTCTCGGATGTTCCATCTGTGCTTAGCTGGATGACTGGGTTTCGGGACCCACAGCTCTGGACAGGGATCAGGAGGGCTGACTGTGCTGTAGATGTGGGGTGCTGAAGGGGAGGCAGGGAAAATCCCAGGGACTTACTCACTCTACGCCTGTGCTGCGCCTGTCATGGTGAGACTATCAGAATATTGTCAGTGGAAACTGTTCACGAATTCCACTTACAGCGCTGTGAAGACAATAAACACGTCTGTAACCGCTAAACAGTGTCTGGGAACGTGGTTTGACACTTCTCACCTTTTCCCCTACTATTTCCCACGATCCTTCCTCTCCGTGAGAGAATCACCATCGTATTGAGTCCTCTTCAGTTATTTATCTTGCTCAAGGTCATTCTGTTCAACTTAACATTAAATTGCACTTTCCTATTGGTGGAAATGTGATTGCTATTATTTCCAGGAAAGATTTCTGTTCATGAGGTTCTCTGGAGCAATTTTTAGAAATTTCATTGGCTTCAAAACGTCTCCTTTTCTTAAGACTTGAAAAATTTGTCTCCTAGATCTATGGGTAGTTGTTGTTGTTGTTGTTACTGGTTTTTTTTGGTTTGATTTATTGCTCTCCTCATATCAAAAATAAAGATCTTTCGGGTTCTCTTTATCTCTGATGTTCGGTAGGTTGGATGTACTTTCAGGCTACACTGTTTTCAATTTACAGTGAACTTCTGAGGCTTGCTTGATCCTGCTTGCGAAGTCTAGAAGCTTCACTGCTTGTGGTATGGGATGGTGGCCACTGGGGCCCACTGGGACGCTCCGAGGGGTCCCCCCATTGCATTACTGAGGATGGCCACTAGGTGGGAGTGGAGACACACCTCCGATAAAACGCAGGCTAGAGACTTGGCTACTTGGTTCTGGTTCTGGTTTTTTATACCAAGGGTAAGCAGTGAGAGTCACTGTGCAGTAACTTTAATTAACTTGGGAAAGTGAGACAACTGATATCCACCCAGAAAGTATCTCTAGCCCTGTAGCTGGCTGCACCCACAAAAAAGGAGGACTCTCTGTAATACAGATTCTGGATCACCCACCTGGGCTCAGACCGTTCACCTGTCTGCCTTTCCTCCGTGTATTCATCTGTAGATCACACAACGGCACAAACCGTACAGACGACGCACCACCTGGGTTAGTACGATGTAGAACGCGGTGGGCTCAGAGAGGCAGAATGTGTTGGCCACCAAACTCCTTTGTCAGACTTTTTGTTCAGGGGCCACACATCTGAGACTCCCAGCTGCGCTTTGGAGTTGCTGAATGATGTGCTTCTCCTTCATCGAGGAGATTCATAAGGTACGAGTCACCAGTGTTTCCGATGGCGCCTGTCCCCTGCATCAGAACATCAACTACCTACATTCAGACGGAGCCTGGGTTCCGGAGTCCACAATGGGCACGTGTGTTTGTGACACCTCTCAGCTGCGGTAGCTGGGAACTGCCAAGAAGACGCTTTGAGTTGACAGAAATCTTCTGTCACTTCCAAGCTTTCTTAACCTCTGCGGGCCACACCCCCTCTCCTGTGAAATGCAGACAGTGAGCTTTTCTCAGCAAGGCCATTGTGTTAGAATGGTGTGCATGATCTCTTGAGCCTGACGTGCTAAGTGTTGTTCTAAGTGCAGTATCTGTGGTGTGCAGAGCCCTCCCATCCTCTCCTGTGGACCCCAGTTTGCTGTCCTAGATCGGCCAGCTGAGCTGGTCCTCCCCATTCTGTACGCACAACTCTCCCTCCTCCAGGCCTCAGCCCCTGCTCCTTGCTCCCTGGTTCGCCTCTGTGACTCCTCCCTTATCTCCCTCAACCTTCTCTAGCTCTGTTCTAAACAGAGTTGACCTTTGTAGTAACAGTCACAGATGTCCCTAGACTCTATGATGGGATCGTCCCTAAGTCCATCCTAAGTTGAAAATAGCGTAATCAGAAAATGCCTGGAATGTATATGACTTACTGAGCATCCTAGTCTTGCCTTGCCTACTCACACATGCCAGAACACTTACAGCAGCCTACAAGTGAGTAAAATCTTCCAATGCAAAAACTATTTTATAATAAAATGAGGGATATTTGACTTATACCAACATGTAGTATCTTAGTCAACTTCTTTTTTTTTTAATTTTTTAATCTTTATTGGTACATTACATATATGCATCATGATTGCACTCCATAATGGGGATCTGTACCAGTATAAGACACAACTTAATTCTCATTTTTTCTCATAGCCCTACCCACCCTACCATCCCCCCATATACATAAAATTTGTTTCCTTACTTTTTTGTTAAAATCTCATCATTTTCTCCCTTTTCCCTATTTTACATTGAGCATTTTCTATTTCACAATATATAACATACAATTCTAGGACTCATTTACATCTTTATTTTCTCATACCAGAGAAACAATGCAATATGTACCTATCTGTGACCTATTTATTTCACTTATGAGGGTATCTTCAAGGTATGTCCATTTACATATAAATGATTCAAACTTATCATTTTTATGGCAGAGTAACACTCCATTTTGTAGAAGAACCACAGCTTTTTTATCCAGTCTCCAGTTGATGGACACTTGGGTTGTTTCCAAGATGTAGCAATCACAAATTGAGCTGCTATAAACACAGGTGCACATATGTCACTGTGATATGAGTCTTTTAATTCTTGTGTGTATATACCTAGCGGGGCAAAGGCCGGGTCAAATGGGACCTCCAATCCTAGCTTTTTGAGGAATCTCCAAACTGATCTCCACAGGGGTTGTACGAGTCTACAGTCCCACCAACAGTGGAGAAGGGTTCCTTAGTCACCTTCTTATCCCTGAGACACAATACTTGACATCCATAACCTAAAAGAGGAGAGGTTATTTTGATTCACACTTTTCAGAAGTTTCAGTCCATAGTCCACTGGTTCTAAGGCAGGGTGGTGTGGTCAGTGGTCCTTGCAAGGAATACCTCCAAGCAGCAAGTCAGTGTCTCGCCCCATAGCGTGGCAGACACCCTGCCCATATTAGCAGGCTGTCGTGGCACAACTCCTTACCTCTCTACAATTCGGTTGTTTTCTATCTTAGGAGTCTGGCCAAAGCTTATGTGACTTAAAAGGGCCTGGTAGAGAGCACAGCTGGGCTAGCACTGCTGCTCTGCTGATGGCAGCTACTAAGACTTTAGTCCTAGTCCCTGAAAGTGCAGGGCTCTGCTGAGTTAACTTCCAGTCAAGGTCAACTGGACTCTAAAGTCTCCCTTCTGAGTTAACTGTTCTCTGTCCTCATCCTACAGTCCTGCTATGGCAACTGCTATCAGCAGGTGTCCCGAGGCCTGCCCGTTTCCCCCCTTCCCATACTCATAACAAATAAGACACTGGATGTCCTTGAGTCCTTGTCTTTGCTGCCTGGAGCAGCTTATATTAGTCCAAGACTCAGTTTCTCTCAACTCTCTGTCTTTATTTCCCACTTTCTTTTTTTAAAAATTGATTTTACTGATATATTTTATATATACAGTATGATCATAATCAATATTGAGAATTTGTACCAGTATATGATACATCTTAATTCTCATTTTTCACACTACCCTGCCCTCCCTACAACTTCCCACCCCACATACATAAGCTTTGTTTCCTTTCTTAACCATCAAATTTTTTCTTTCTCTTCTTTATTACACCCATTCCCCTTTACCCTTGCTTTTGAACAACTTTTTCTATCTCACAACACTTATCAGACATTTTAGAACTTATTTATGGGCCGGGGAGTTAGTTCAGTGGTTCCGGCGCCTGTCTTGCAAGCACAAGAGCCCAGGTTCAATTCCCTGGTAACCACACACAATACTGGGTGTGGAGACTCATGCCCAGCAGCAACCAGTACCACATACCACAGTGCCGGGCGTGGTGGCTCACGCCTATAATCCCAGCACTCGGGAGGCAGAAACAGGAGGATTGCTGTGATGTGAGTTTGAGGCTGAGCTCGGGGCCAGCCTGAACTACAAAGTGAGACCCTGTCT